>JAOTQJ010094641.1:0-11848 GCA_025642045.1 Solanum sejunctum
ATCATTTATAAATGTGTGAGTGTTTTGTGAAACTTGTGATAGATGTACTTGATCTCTGGTGTTGTTGATATATAATAATTGTTGTGGTTATTGAGCTATCTGCTATGTACTTTGTGAACTGTTATGCTGGACTAATTTTATGCAAGTTATAGTTTTGGGGGTTTGGTTGGAGTGTTAGGGGTAACGGCATTCTATATTACTTAATTTTGTGTTTAGTAGTTTACTTGTTGAATATTGTGTGTTTGGTACTGTCCCCTTGCTACAATAATTTGTAGGTTGTGAGCCTGAATTATCGTGATACTCTCCACTCCTCCATGTCTGAGGCTTCTTGTGGATATTGTGAGAGGTAGTTATTTGCCATCCCAGCTGACTTTTTACTCCTACTTATGATTTTGTTCTATTCTAGAGACAATATCATTTGATACTTGTGATATCTTTCGAATCTATTATATTAGAAGCTTGTGCACGTGACAACCAAGTTTTGGAGAATTTTTATTAAGTTGACTTATTATCCATAATTGAACTTTTATTTTTATAATAATTTTGTATTTTCAATGTTATAGTTTGGTTATAGGCTGAGTTGTCTTGATGAGATAAGATGAGTGCCATCATGCCTGAATTTCGAGGCATGACAAGTTGGTATCAAATCCTAGGTTCATAGGTCTAACGTGCATATAAGCTGAGTCTAAGAAAAGTCTCAAGGATTGGTATGACGATGTCCATACTTATCTTTGAGAGGCTATGGAGACTGCTAGGAAACTTTCCTTTATTTATTCTTTCTTATCGTGAGTGGTTATGTTTGTTGGTATTGAGTTATGCCTATGTTCTTTTGATGAGATAGCAAGAGTGATGATTGATTGAAGCTTATAGTTCGATATATGCATCTATTAGGTAACTAGTGAAGGGATGAGTCGATGGTCATAAGCGTGATGAAAAAGTCGAAAGTATACTATGAATTCCATGATGAGATGAGGTATATAGAGAGAGTTTTAGTGTCAGAATGTGTTAGAGCGTGCCCCAAACTAGAAGGAAGTGTATGTTGATGTGTTGTAGTATTTATATTATTGAGGGTGAAGTGTAGCTCTTAAAGAAAGGAAAAGAGTGCTTTTTATGTGATAGATCAAAATTAGGCTTATGATTATATGTAAGAGTTCATAAGTTCATAGAGTTATAAGCTTAGCCAGATAAAGTGGCATAATGAATGGTTAAGTGGTACATGAGTTGTGAAGCGGGAATATGTTGATTGATTACTCACTATGAGATTTTAGTAGCATTATGTTAGCTAAATTTTTACCTTGTAATTGTAAGTCAGCATTAGAGAGGTATGTGATGGATACACATGTTAGTGCTAGACCCTAAGCTTGAACTTTGAGGAGTAGTGTTAAAGAGGAGATAGCAAGATGATAGTGATAGTCCTTCTTGGAGATTTGACCTAAGAGTCTTGTTGTAGTGTGTGCTCAATGATTAAGATATTGGCTGGCAAGGAGCATGGTGCTAGGAGTAGAGTAGAAGTTACCCCTAGATGGAGATAGTAAATTAAGGGAGAAGCACTGAAAAAGGAGGCTTAAGAGGGTTAGGATATGTAACCATGATTGTGTACAGATGGATGAGCGTCTAAGTTATGACTATTATGAGAATTTGAATAGTATATTTGAGTTGTTGATATAGAGTAGGTTGATGTAAGTAACCTTTGTCATCACAAAAATCTAAGCGATTGGGGCATATAAATAGATGATGATTAGTTATCCCTAATAGTCTAAGTCTTATACAAATAAGTTTATGAGAGAATAGTGGTTGAGCATTAGCAGGCAAAAGAAAAAAATGTTAGAGGGTAATAATTGTGGAAAGTGATCATGTACGCCATGAAGAGCATCAAATAGAGAGAGAGTGTGTGAGAGAGAGAGTTCCATAGAGACATGAGAATGCTAAGAGTGATATTGTTGAAAGGATTCTAAGTGGCTAGTTATATGTATGTGACTCTAGAATAATAGAAGGGTTTAAGATGCATATTCTTGTGGATAGTGATTCCTTGACCGTGTGGAGGTATATGCTTATAGCCTAGTAGAGGAAATTGATTCACAAATTTAGAGAGAGGGCCTTGAGAGCTAAGGGGGAGATGATAATATGAGAAATCGAAGTAGATCTTGAGTTTTTCGATTGTGATAGGTTGATCAAAATGATATATCATTTCTTTTTTGCCTCATATAGTCCTTATACTTCAGTTGACGTAACATTCCATTCCCTTCAGGTGTATGACTTCTTACCTATGTCTTAGTCTCATGCACATCATGTTGCTTCCCAATCATGTTGAGTTTTGAGGATGAGAAGTGATGAATTCATTCAATAACCTTGATCTTACCCCCATGAATCCAAGAGTTTCTAGTCCTATGTTGAATGTGATGTGACTTGAGTTTTACACTATGCATAGTTCTATTAACACAAAATGAGACTTGATAGACGAGAGAGATTGTAATCTACAAACATTCTTAGATAAGATTTCTCGATTGAATCATACTAATGATCTTTCTTTCCAAGCTCTTTGAGTAATCCAGCTTTCCAGCCTTGACAGAAGTGTTGATGATAGTAGAGAGGTGAAGGTTGATGAGAGAGAGTGAGAGTTCTTGATTCTGATGTCATCTTATGCATGCACTGACCTTCGACTTGTTATTCCATTATTGATGGTACGATGTAAAGTATCAAGTTTCATAGGTATGATCTTGCTTATTTTGCATGGAGAGATAGTAGTTTGAGGTTTTGCGAAAAGGAAAGTAATGAGTTCTTCTAGGTTCAAATTATGATGTTGAGAGTAGTAGATTGAGGATAAAGGTAGATGAGGAGTGAGTGAGTGTATCCTTATTATGGTATTGGTGTTAAACTAGTGTCATGTAAGGATAGAGATAAAAAGGGGAGAGAGGTCACACCTTATGATGAACAGTAGATAGATAAGAGTAATTTAGTGTGGCTTTTAGTGATAACTCATTGAATGGTGGAGGTAAAAATTCTAAGTGGGCTTGAAAAGTCTAAAATATAATTGAAGTGGTTAGAATGATAGGCTTGAATTTGGAGTTATTGTTATGGAAATATTGATGATAGAATAGTAAGACTTCATAATAAGTGTTTGAGGAAGAGTAGTGAGGTAGTAAAGAGGACTAGTGATCTTTTAATGAAAGTCCCTCTGGAAGTTTAGAGTTGATTATTGAGGATTTGCTTTATATGAGTATAATCATCTAGGGAATAATGCCTTGAATCTTAGAATAGGCTTGAATGGAAGAGGAGAAGATGGTCAGATGGGAATTTGAGTAAGAGCTATAAGCTTAAGTTGAGGGGTAGAGTTCCATAAAATGGAGTATAATCGAGATAAGGTGCTAAGCTTAAAAATTTTACATAGAGTATTATATATCGATGGTCCCATTCACCATTAGAGTTGATTGCTTCCTTCCTTAGTTCAAAATGCTGATTGTCAAGTTGTTCATATAATTAGAATTGACTGTATTGTAAGGTTCCATTTTTGCTTGATGGTGAAAATGTATCAAAGAGTATCTTGACTCTTGATTGGAACCGATTTGTCTACACTAAGTGATGTGTGTCTATCCAGATTGGTTGATTGAGTATTGAAAGGAGTGTGGATTGTTATTCGTGCTTGACAATGAGAATGCTGAAGGTAATGTCCTTACCCTTAACTAAATTGGTTGTCTTTTATTGAGTGAGTTGCCTATTCTTGAGTGTAAATAGGGATTGTTGATAGTGATGAGGAGTCAAAAGTTTGATTGACTGATGGGAGTGTCAAGATGAATTCTGAGTCTATTCGTACCTTGATATCCACTTTTACTTATCATTCGAGGATGAATGATCCCAAGGGGGAGACAATGTAACACTCTAATATTTTTATGCTAAGACCGAGTCATCCTTCATATGATATATGATTTTAATTGAGGATTCTTAATTGAGCATAGATTTTAAAGTCAATTTCTTAGTATGAGAATAGAATTGGAGATGATATGAGGCCGTATTTCTAATGTAAGATTTTATAAAAGTTAGGTGAACCAATGACTTGTAAGTTGTATGTATGTGCTAGGATCAATTTCTAAATATTTAAAGTATATTAGATGTGATTTAGAGTCATAAGGGATCTTTTACATCAATCCAAGTTCAAAGAATTTCTAGCAACTAAGTTTTCGTATGAGTCGATAGAAGGGTCAAATTCAAATGACCATATATCCTAAAGTATCATATGTTGCATGACCCATAATATATCAAATCTAAGATATCTGAATTAGATTTCCAATGCATCTAGTTTTGCATTAATCAGAGTTTGAAGTAGAAAGTTATGACCATTTTAGCGGAGAGGTGCAGAGCTGTCCGAAAGTCCGCGCCCGGAATGCGGTCGAATGAGCTAATGACATTTTTTCTTTATAATTTGAGGGTATTTTTATCCTAAAACCATTGAGGGTCTATTTATGATCCTTGAAACGTATAAAATATCAGTTTTTATGATCAAAACCCTCTTCTTTCTCTCCTAAACATAAACGCTCAAGAATCATCAAGAAAATCATCATGTTAGGTATGCTTCCAAGATTACTCCTCAAGGTAAGTATTCTTCATGAATTTCAATCTATCCAACCCAAATTTCTTCATCTATTCATGAAGCTCTAATTGGATTTTAAATCATAACCTAGGGTTTCAAGAAAATAAATTCAAGAATCTCAAGAAAGGATTTTGTGACTCTTCTTCTTCAAGAATTATGGTTCTTCATTAAGAACTCTAAAAAGTCTAAGTCAAAAATTCAAGAATCAAAGATATTTCTTTCAATCAATGTCCTTTCAGGTTCTTTCACTTTAAAAGAACTGCAAATATTGAGGATTTTCTCCAACAAAGAGGAGGGAAGATCGCAAACTTTTCCCAAACTTCAGCCAATGATTTCTCTCTCAATTTTGATCTCATTTGAGCGATTCAAAAGTGTAAATTGTATATTTTTCTGAGAAAAACATCATGGGGGCTAAAGAAACTGACTTTGTTGCTTCCTTTGATATAAAAATTGTAGATTTACTGCTATATTTGTTATGTATTTTGAAAACTTTAACATGCGATTTCTTCCTCATGTTAGCTCCGTTTTTTAATTGGTTTTCGCCATTGAATTTCTTATCACTTGGGTAACATTTTCATGTAAAAATTTCTAGATTTTTATGGTACTTTCTGGCGATAAAATTTTTGGACTATTTTACTTTTTTCACCAGAATTAATTAATTTTAGTGTCATTAGATTCATTAGATAATTATGATGTTATATTTGAATAAATTTTGGTGAATTGAAGTGTCATAGAAAGGGAAAAGCTTCTGAATTAACGTGGTTCGAGACTTTATATAAGGCAACATGAATTTCTAAACCTTTGTTAAGTATATAGAATCTTGTGTTTCTTGTGCAAGGTGTTGAGAATGATTTCTGTAGGTTTTGATTGAAATATCTTGAATTGGGTAATTATCCTATGTTGATATTTAACTTGTGAATTAATGATGAAAGTTTATTATATGTGAAATAGTAATTATTTGTTATTGATATTAAAGTGATACTTACTTTTAGATGTGAATGTTGTTAAGGTTGTGATGGTATTGAGATTGAAGATATCGCAACATTTATTGTGTTGAGCTACCTATACTTGATTTTGAGATATATGAATTTATATGGGCATCTTGCATATTTTATTTTCATAAATATGATTATTGTGCATTTACTATGTGTTTGCTGGATGATCCAAGAAAAGAAATGCAAAGGCAAAGGGAAATGGTTCCAGCTAGTGAAAAAGAATACAAATTAAAGATGATGTACTATGAGTTGAGGGACGTGTCGCATGCCGCGATGGATACTATAATTCGAGGGTCTTGTCGCACACCGTGACATTTACTATGATTCAAGGGACGTATCGTACGCTATGTCAGATACTATGATTCGACGGTCATATCGCATGCCACAACAGATAAATGATCCATGTGTGGCCTCTATGGGTTTTGACTGAGGCACGTTTATGATCAGTGGATGTGTATCACTAAGACAGACATGCATCATTCTACGTGATATTACATTGCATAGCATTGCATCTCATTATCATTTATAAACGTGTGAGTGTTTTGTGAAACTTGTGATAGATGCACTTGATTCCTAGTGTTGTTGATGTATAATAGTTGCTATGGTTATTGAGTTATCTACTATGTTAGAAGCCAAAAATTAACTTAAACCCTGAAAGTCCTTAATTGGTCCGATTTAAGTTTAGTCCTTAAGTATAAACTGAGGTGGGGTCAAAATGTATATGTAAGCTTTTAATTGGTCCAAGTGGTATACTTAGTGTCTGTATATACAAGCTTCTACCTTGCACAAGATTATCAAGTTCTATACTTAGAAACATTTTGAAGAAAACTTAGAGCAAAGCTGTAGTAGCCTCAGGTTGCTACAGTAAAATTCAAAAAAATTCAATTTTTTCGTGTTTTTGATTATTTAATGCTTCAAACTCGGTATATTTAATTCCCTAAGTAGCGTGGTGGCTTTGGTTGGTCAAGAAAGCACATAATTTAGCGGCTACGAAGGATTTGGATGTAGTGAAGGATTGAAAGGTATGTTGATTTTTATCTTTGTTTATGTTAATTAAAGGTTGTGAAGGTGTTAGGAATGTGTTAAAATGAAGGTAAAATGCAAAAATAGGATTGGTTATTAATGGAATTACGGATTTCGAATTTGTAGTCGAATTGGGAACAAATTTGCATATGGCTATATATATTGGATTGTTGTCATGTATTTTTGTTTACTTGTCATGGAAATAGTCTTTATGGGGTAAAAGAAGTATTAGAAATCTATTCAAAAGATTACATGAGCGTTAGCTTGAATTGGAGTCCCGTCGAAGGTATAATGTTATGTTTTAGCGTTGGGGGTTTGCGTTGGGCGTTGGGGTGATGTATTATGGTTTTTGGAGTATATCAGAAGGCTTGAATATGGTAGATATAAGTTTGAATCACTACTGCCCTGTTTTACTATTTACGTTGCAATAGCATTTTGTGGCGTTTTGATATTGTGGTGGTATTTGGAAAGGTTTATTAATGTTATGGGTTGTTGTTGTTGTTGTTGACTGATTATTTGAGCTAAGTTGAATTCTCAGGGCAGCGTATTTTAAGGGAAAATGTTGCCAAAAATTTTATAAATTTAGAACGAAAAAGTTAGGAGTAAAGGCACGGTATGGATATTAATCCTTGTCATTATTGTAATTGTGTAGACATTGAACGCCCGAAAGTCTATGTTTGGATTGACCTTACATTGGATCTAGTTGGTGAGCGAAATTGAGGTATGTAAAGATTTCCTACCCTTTGGGATGAATTAGTAAGCTCATTCAACATTGTACATTTAAAAAGTTCCTTTCCTGTACAATTTGGGTTTGAAAATAATCTATGTTCATTTTGGCCAACCTTCCGATAAATTTACTTCATCTTAAATTTTGGAGTTTTGAACCCATGAATAGTGTTCGTTTGCCAAAACTAGAGAGTTGGAAAGCTATAAGTTCAGTTTGTTCCAAAAGTGCCTCTAAATGTGAATTTGAGCAATTTTGGCAAAATATCAGAAAAGAATAACTACATGATTTCGAAAGTGAACATTTTGTATATTGCTAAGTGTTTGAAACCAGTTTTTGTGCATATTATTCTCACGACTCTGTTCATGCCCATTTGCCCTCGTTCATCGATTCCCGAGCCGATTATTTCATGTGCATGTATAATTATATGTATATATGTATCTATATTCCGAAGTAGGTTGGATACGGCGGGTCGGTTTGCCCATGGGTCGGCTTTGCTTAGCTTGAAGACATAAGGAGCTAGGCTTGGGATGGCATCATGACGTGTGAGTGCTTGGCCGAGTTCCCCTCGGCTCACTAGAGCGCGTGGCACCGTCACCTGGGCTCCACAAATCGGCATGATGACCTCTATGTATTACGATACGTGAATGGTTGGCGTCGTCACCCTGGTTCACCTATCCTCTGATGTGAGTTCTTAGCCGTTGTTCGCCTCGGCTCACCTATGTTACAGTTGGGATTTATGTTGGAGATTTTAGAGATTTGAAATTTCTGGTATTATGTTGTGGTATGGCGCGAGTTTGGAGATCGCCTTCGTTCCCGTCTGATGTGAATTATTTTGATGTTTGAATAAATAAATATTTTGATGTTTACATACAGGTTTGACTTCTATATTTTCTTGTTTGGATTATTACACTCACTTATATTTTGGACTTTTTGCTTTACATACTTGGTATGCATTTCATACTGAACCCCTCCTTTTGGGGGCTGCATTTATGCCCACAGGTACAGACGAATAGGTTAGAGGGCCATCTTCTTAGTATCCTCACATACCGTTGAAGTGCTCCCTTGCCTCAGGAGCAGTCTGTTGGTATATACATATTTTCGATTTTCTATACTTTGCATTTGTATTTATTCGAGGGTATGATGGGGCCCTGTCCCGTCTTATGATCCAGTTTGTGTGTCTAGAAGTCTGTGGATACATGTGGGTGTGGGAACTGTGTTGGTGTGACATCGTTTGTATGATATGTTTGCTGGGCGATTTTGCCGCAGTGGTGACCTTGTCGGCTCGCATATATATATATATATATATATATATATATAGTAATGTTTTTTATTGCTGGGTTCGTTGTTTACAGGTGAGGCTAGTCAGTAAAACAGATCAAACTCTGCCAAAATTTCAAGAAATTCCTTAGTTATTGTGATTAGAAATCTGGTTTAATTTATGTCTGGGTACCAAACCGGCACTAATAACGGCCCCAACGTTGGGGCGTGACAGAAGTGGTATCCGAATGGTTAGTCATCGGAGTGTCCACAGACCGTGTCTAGTAGAGTCTTATTTATCGGTGTGTCATGCACCACATCTATAAACAGGAGGCTACAGGACATTAGGATGTTACTTTTCCTTCTGATCTTACATTGTGCGTTAGAGCGATGTTAATAGGGTGATTTTACCCCCTGACAAAACTAATTTGTATTTTAGATATGCCGCCGAGGAAACAACTAGCAGGCCGCAGAGGGAGGCCTACAGTAGTAGATGGGGCCCAACGCAGTCGGGGAACTACCTAGGCTCGTAATCAGCCAGATCTGGAGACTCTTTTCCCAACAGCGGGTTTGGTTACCCCACCAGCCCCAGAGGGCAAGGCATCAGAACCTCCGACTCCCCAGCCAAGCGCAGAAATCGGGGAGCTACGGGAGGCAGTGCAGTTATTAACTCAGATTGTGGCCCACCAGGCCTACAGACAGGAAGCGGGAAGTAGTCAGGTAGCCCGTTGAGATAGTTCCCAGGCCCGTGATTTCTTAGCTTATGGACTACGAGAGTTTTTTGGGTCCAAACCTTCGGAAAATCCCCAGGAGTTTGTGAGATAGATGCAGCATACATTAAGGGTGATTGGGGCTTCCAAAGTCGAATCTGTAGAGTTGGCGTGTTATATGTTACATGATATTGCGGTGAACTTGTATGAATTGTGGATGTTGAAGCTTTCTTGGCTCACTTTTTATCTCTCGAGATCAGACGCGCCAGGGAGGACAGATTTTTGTTGTTAAGACAGCGGGGCCGGTCGGTTAGGTAGTATAGTCTAGAATTTGATTCTTTGGCTTGATATGCACCAGCACACATTTCTAACATGACAGATGGCATGTATCGTTATATTGTTGGGCTGGATATGTATTACGTGGATAGTTGCCTAGTGTTGGCTGCCTAACCTGGGATGGATGTTGCTCGTATTCAGGGTCATGCCCAGGGGATGGAGGATCGTCGTCGTGGGCGCCAGGCAGACAGGATAGATGATAGAGTGACGCCGAAAAGGGCTAGGTCATCCAATTTAGTAGCAGATTTTCGGGGCAGGCAGTTTTGGTTGCAGTTGAGTGGGCCTCCTCCTTTATCGGTGTGAAGCACACCTCCAAAAACCTCCGGTAGGAGACCATCTATCTCCAGTCAGTCAGGGGCAGGGCCGGGTTTCGACAGTCAGTAGGGTTTTACTATGCTGCAGTGTTC
Source organism: Solanum sejunctum (assembly GCA_025642045.1). Classification (NCBI taxonomy): domain Eukaryota; kingdom Viridiplantae; phylum Streptophyta; class Magnoliopsida; order Solanales; family Solanaceae; genus Solanum; species Solanum sejunctum. The sequence continues at coordinate 10,041 of JAOTQJ010094641.1, forward strand.
TTTGTGTCGGAAACATCATCCGGGGGAGTGCTTCCATGCTACAGGTGCCTGCTTTCTTTATAGTCGTCAGGGCCACCAAGTGCATAATTGTCCTAACAGAGCGGGTGCAGAAGGATCCTCCCAAACTTCTGGAGCAGCCAGGGCTTCTTCTTCTGCTTCAGTTGCTATGAATCTCGCGAGGTGCTCCAGCAGTGGTAGGTCATGGCAGAGGTCGCGGTGGAGCTTCAGGTTCTAGCAGTCCTACTAATCGTATTTATGCCCTATCTAGACGACAGGATCAGGAGGCATCGCCTAATATGATTACAGGTACATTATTTGTTTATTCTCGAGCTATGTATGCATTGATTGATCCTGGTTCCACTTTGTCGTATATTTCTCCGTTGGTTGCATACACAATTGATATAGAGTCTACACTAATAGAGCCTTGCGAGGTTGGGACACCGGTAGGTGAATCTGTTATAGTTAGCAGGCTTTATAGAAACCGTCCGGTGTCTATTCTCGATCATTGTACTTTGGCTGATTTGATAGAGCTGGACATGACAGATTTTGATATAATTATGGGCATAGATTGGTTGGCTTCTTGCTATACTAAGGTTGACTGTCAAAGGAAGCTAGTTCAATTTCAGTTTCCAGGAGAATCGGTTCTAGAATGGTCCGGTAATATTGCAACGCCGAGGGGTAAGTTTATTTCATACCTCAAGGCTAGCAAGATGATTAGAAGGGGGTGTCTTTACCACCTGGTACGGGTGCATGATGTGAATATCGAGCCTCCATCTCTCCAGTCCATTCCCGCGGTTAGTGAATTTTTGGACGTATTTCTGGATAAACTTCCCGGTCTTCCTCCAGAAAGAGAGGTGGAGTTTGCTATAGATTTTCTTCCCAGCACTTAGCCTATTTCGATCCCTCCGTACAGAATGGCACCAGTCGAGCTGAAAGAATTGAAGGAGCAGCTTAAGGATTTGTTAGAGAAAGGCTTTATTCGGCCTAGCACCTCTCCCTAGGGAGCTCTAGTATTATTCATAAGGAAGAAGGACGGGTCGTTGTGGATGTGTATTGACTACCGTCAGCTGAACAAGGTAACCGTTAAGAATAAATACCCACTCCCCAGGATTGATGATCTGTTTGACCAATTGCAGGGAGCTAGGTGTTTTTCAAAAATAGACTTACGGTCAGGATATCACTAGGTTTGAGTGCGAGAAGAAGATATTCCAAAAACAACATTCAGAACTCGCTATGGGCACTATGAATTCAAAGTTATGTCGTTTGGCCTAATAAATGCTTGGTCTTTATGGATCTTATGAATAGAGTGTTTAAACCATTCCTGGATGTGTTCGTGATCGTGTTCATTGATGATATCCTAGTTTACTCTCGATCTGAGGAGAGTCATGCGGACCACCTGAGAATTGTCCTTGGCACTCTTCATCATCAAAAGTTGTATGGAAAATTTTCAAAATACGAGTTTTGGTTATCTTCAGTAGCGTTCTTGGGCCATGTTATAAGAGCTGATAGCGTTCGAGTAGATTCTCAGAAAATTGAGGCTATGAAGAATTAGCCTAGGCCCACAACGCCGACAGAGGTGCGTAGTTTCTTGAGGTAGTTTGGGAGTTCGAGTGGTGGATTCGGGTAATGCAGGAATTACTGTTCGAGGCATAGCCGAATCTTCCATTGTAGCCGAGATTAAGCAGAGACAATATGAAGATCCTAGCCTAGTTCGATACAGGGATACAACCCGGGAGCAGGAGCAGACCCCATTTGAGCTTTTTCCTGATGGGATCTTATTGTTCAGAGGAAGGTTATGTGTACCAAAT
>JAOTQJ010094652.1:0-11848 GCA_025642045.1 Solanum sejunctum
TCTATGGGAATTGGCGGCATGGGTATCACGCGCCCGTCTTTAATTTTTCTTTTTTTTGAAAAATAATGATATAAAAATCGTTAAAACAAAAATAAAGTTTGATGATTAATTTGACACTATGGAGGGTAAAAATTGGATATCAACAGACCATATAGTTGTGAAAAATGATAAATGAGCATTGCGTTGATGTTTGATTGTGAATCAGTTTGTGACTCTCATCCTTGTTCTTAGTGTAAAATTGTCAAATTTTAAGTAAAGCGATAAATGTCCATGCCAATCACCTTTGACAATGATCATTTTGACCATCTAAGTAAACTTGGCGATGTGCCTAATTGTCATATGCACCGCCTTATTTGATTGATTTTTATTTTTGAATGCTACAACTTTCAACGATGGAATTTTCCATTGTTGAAACAATTTGGTATCTCTCCGAGTGTACATGAGCATCGCCAAAAGTAGCAGTAGCCTAGAGTCTGAAAATTGTACAAAAAAGGTGATAGTCTATTTGACTGCCGAATCAATTCAGTGAATCTTCGAACATGTTCTATGGTGAAATAGTATTGTTCACCCTGAATGATTCCTTTATGCTTAAATATTGCGCCTAATTGTTTTACAACTGCTGATCACACAATGTTTGGAGCTTATTATGCAGAAAGAGGCAAACCTAAGGAGGCTGTCACTCGAGGTCGATCCAGAGCAGCTAGGGGATTTGTTATAGCTTTCGAAAGAGCAGAATAAGGATATCAGAGTCCTCATAGAGAGATGTAAGAGAAAGGTAAAAGAAAGGTAGTTAAGCACCGAGAGGCAAATAGTGATGAGAAGGGATCCCTCAATGTAATATGGACTACTTCAAAAGGTGATAAAGAGGGATCCAAGACTTCTAAGAAGCCTACTTCGAAGCCAAATCCAAAAAGGCATCAAAGTAAGGCTAGGTCTAAAGCCATTCATGATCCTCTTCTTCAAACATCTTATAGGATCTAGGAAATAACAGCCTTATGATACTTAAACAGAGTCAGGGAAGAGAACAATCCTAGAAGAGAAGCAGTTATCAACTAATGGTGTGATTAACAAGTACCCAGAGGTTTGGGAAATTCTTAAGTTCAACAACTTCCAAATCTTCACCAAACCTCAGGACCCCTATGTGCCTAACTTGGTCTGTGAATTCTCTGAGGCCTATAACAAGTCCATTCCAGAGAACAAAAGTAGGATAAAGTTAAAGCTCAAATCTCTTGATGTCGTATATGTTAGGGGTGTGTAAGTCCTATGTAGTCAAACTGAAATTAATGATGTTCTGGGATGTGCAGACAGAGAAAAAAATGACATAGAAGAGATGATGAAGATCCAAACATTAAGTATATGAAAGCTTGGTTAGCTTCTATGATTAGGATTCATGCTCTCTCATGGTCAGAGAAGGGAGCCATTATTAAAAATAAGAAAATGAGCAGCCGACGAGATTTTGGTTTAGGTATATTAGCATCAACTTGATGCCATCACAAAATGAATCAGTCCTTCGATATGCCAAGGCAACATTAGATAGAAGTATTATGGATTATCGTTGACTAAACCTTGCCGTAATTATCACCCCAGAAAGTCTCATAAGGACGAAGCAAGTTCAAACCTCATTGTCGTTTCCTAGCCTCATTACTGCTTTATGCAAGAGAGCTGGAGTCCCCAAAATCAAAAAGCTTAATATGAAGTAACTCTAACAACATCCACAGGTGTTTGATATATTAAAGCTAAATTCCATATGGACAAGGAGGACAAGGCAAGGAGAAGTCGACTGACAAAACGTCAGTGGTTGATATTGAGGCCCTCGAGTCAGTTGTTGCAGAATTGGGTTCCGAGGATTGTATAAACTCTCCTTCCCATACTTTACACTTATCTCCTGCCCTTGTTCCCACCATTAAGGAACAAGCAGAGACACAAGCTACAAATAACCAACCTCCTCTCACAAGGGCCACTATTTTTACCTTTGGTCCGACTAGCTAAAGTAGCCAATCTTTGGGCCACTAGGGTTGAGTAGTCTGTGTCGAAGCTAGTTGAGGCAGCCATAGACAAAGCTTTAAAGCTATATGTTGAGGCTGAGGCTAACCAATGGGAGTTGATAGAGGTATGCAAACTGAGGATGGACAGACTTGAGATGATGATTGATGACCCTGCAAAGGAGTTGTCCAACTTGAAAGATAGAGTGAAAGCTATAGGGAAGGTAGGAGGTGGAAGCATAGACACATCAACTTTAAAAGCTAATTTTGATTTGCTAAAGAAGGAGGTGGTAGCACTCTATTCCATGGACTTGAGTACTTTCTTTGATAGGTTAGAACATGCACTCAAAGTGGATATGGCTATGGTCCTCGATGATGAGTTGAACATGAATGTTCTGGATAATGGTGGTGAAGACCCCAAGAGGTAAACTCCCTAGAGATTGATGAAGAAATAATGGGAGTGGAGCCTAGCCAAGAGGACCATGAAAAGCTAGCTTAGATGTATAGCCAAATTATGGACACTATTAAAGCAACATCTCTTCTAGACAAGTCCATGATAGCACATCCTGTGTACGTAAGCCTGAGCCCGTATGACCTTTGATCAATCTTGAGAGTACATTGGTAGATGAGGGCATTCATTCCACCATGACCACTTCTACAGCTCCACTCATGGTAGTAGGATTGATCTAAACCAGGAGGATTCTCATACTCATTCTTTCTTCGTATGCTTAATGCTTAATCTCTTTTGTCTCTTGCACATTGAGGATAATATTTTTTTAGGAAAGGGTAAGCATGCGGAGTTCCCTATCTTTTGGATTATAATTACTTTATGTTTTTGTTATGAGTTGGATGAGACAATGGTGTTTATTTTGATATGTTGATGAATGTTGACAGTTTCTAAATTTTTGATTTGTAAACAAATTTTAATTTGGGTTAAAATAGAGTAGTATTTGTTTTGCTATTTTATGAATGATTGCAAATGATGTCCTTAAATTTTGGTGAACCCTGTGCATATATGAAAAGTCTTTCTAATTCAAATATGGTGTCTCTAGTCCTTAGTAATCCAAGTATATATGTTCCATATCTTTGATTCGAATGGTGCCATGGATGAGGAGCATGTACTCACTTGCTAATTAGTCCTTTTCATGATAAATCAGTCTATGCATTGATTTAATGCATCTTGAGTTAGCTATATGAGCAATTGAGCCTGGATATGCAATGATTGAAAATTGTAAATGTGTTGCCATTGTTTAAATATGAATCCATTTTGCCAATGTGGGATTAGGAATTTTGTTGAAATGCATGTTTTGTAATATCTAGAACTTTCCCAGTTTGTTTTGAGGAGTAACTTTGTTAATTCCGGATTATCAAAAGACCTCATGCCCTCTTTGGTTCCATTAATTCCATTTGACCATAGTGACATCCCTTGACAATGAAATAAGTCCCTAGTAAAGCTCATTGACCCTTGATCATTTCTTAGATAACCATGTAACCTTGACTCATATTTGTTAAAGATAATTTCTTCTTGTTCCTTACCGATTCCTCCTTGAGCTTGAGATGAACTAAGTGGTAGCCAAAGGCTAAGTTGGGGCTGCTAGTAGAAAAAGGGGGTGTCTCCCAAGAAAGAGTCGAAAAAAGGGCAAAACTGAAAGAAAGAAAGTGAGGAGTCTGTGAAACGAGTGAAAGCAAGGAAAATGTGAAAATATTTTGTTTAAAAAGACAAGTTGAACAAAGTGATTGAATTGAGGACCCTCCAAAAATTGTGAAAAGAGTGCAAAGAGGGGAGACACTTAGGATGATGCATCAAAATCAAAAGAGATGTCAAAAGAAGAAGAACATAAGAGGACCAAAAAAACCCTTGAGCATGAACATGTAGAGTTTAAGGAGGGATGAGCTACTACTGTCCATATATTATCCTACCCAACCTTAACCCAAAATTATAGTCCTAATAAGTTCCTTTGGGATCTTAGTCCGAAAGAAAGTCAAGTGAACTTTGATTCAGAATAAAGGCGGGCCTATAGGTTAAAGCTTACATGCTATTTCTCAATTGGGATAATGAAAGTTGAAGACATCCTTTGAAAATAATGTCATAATCTTGTGTGTTCAGGATCATCTTTCGTATGAGGACAAATGGTGATGCCTTTAGGCAGTGATCAGCAGCTACATGAGCAATTATGAGCATAGCCATGTTTTACTCCTTAGTCATTTCTCGAGCCTTCAAAATCATGTAAGTAGGGTTTGTGAAAGTTCAAAAAGGGATGAAAAAGGTGGAAATGTATGTGTTACTCCCTGTGGCACTGTTTGGAAGCTATAAAATTGGATGGATTGATGTTTAATTTGCTTGAGGGCAAGCAAAGGCTTAAGTTGGGGTGTTGATAAGTCCATATTTCGGACTCATTTTGGGTCTAGCTTACAAAGAAACATTATCTTTAGTGTGTTGTTATTTCCAATCTCTAATAAATACGCATGTATTATGTTAGAAAATAGGGTTAAAAGCACAAAAATGGATAATACTTGGCAAATCCTGGAAAGGGAGAAAAACTACAAAAAGGTGGATAAAAATGGGATCACCTACATATTCGACGATTCGTCGAACATTCAGAGAGATCATCTAGCATTGCAGCAACCAAGGTTGAATCTTAAGTCAGGAGCGCAGTTAAAAGCAATGTCGCAAATCATATTTGATGCACTACTGAATGGCATACGAGACCACCTAAAGTTGCAATACTCAAAGCCCCAAAACCTAAGAAGGCAATGTGATAAGAACTTCGATGAATTGTTGAATTGTATCAATAAAGTGAAGAACCATTGTCTAATATTACAGAGGATAAAGCCTTAAGAAGATGCAGAGGAAAGGTTTCAAGTGCATATTCAACATAGAGTTGGAAGTCGAATGGTAATTCATAGCATAAACTTTACACTTTTCATGGACTATATAAGCAAATTAGAAAGGACATTGTACATATCATATCATTCTTCTTAGTTTTACAGAGAGAGTAGTATATAGAACCTTCTTTCTCTAGAGTACAAGGGTTGATAAAGTTTTCAAGCATTGGGGAAGCAAAATTTGAGTAGATTGGCTGGTAATAATCAACTATTCTCTATTCAATTTTTTTAACCATAACTTCAACTCCTGTTTTGGTATTATATCTCTAATTTCTAGCATGTGTGGCTAAACCCCTTTGCTGGGGGTGTGCTATTGATATGGGGTTTTAATTTATTTATTAGGTCTTGATTTTTTGACGTATTTACAGTTGATTTGAGTGAATTTACATCCATTACTATTTTTAATCTATAATTTCAAGGTTGCAAACTTGGGTTTTACTTTAGATCTCTGATTGTTGCTTTAGCCCAAATGATTAGATTGTGAAATGGATGGAATGGTTGAAAACCTTTTGTGGTTTCAATTGAAGTCTACAACCATGGTTTCAATGGCCAAGGTAATAGGGGGGTTTCTAAGACATCATAGGACAAGTGTGTCCATGGAGGTCCCTGCATGATATCATAGTTGAATACTATGAAGTACTCATGTATCATAGCTGAACATGGGTTACAAGCAACCTAGCCTATTCACTCATTATCAACTCATTTAGTCAAGTATTGAGACACAGCTAATAAATTGATTCCTTTATTTACAATCCCCAACATCTTCCCTAATTTGTTGATTAACTTGTTAATTAGATATCTTGTAGTTTGAATATTTCTTTAAATATTTGCAACCCCCTAGATCCTACAATTGCTTAGCCTAATGAACCACTTGTATTTGTGAACTACAATTCCCTATAGGATTTGATCCCAACCTCTCAGTTGGGTTATTATATTGATGGCGACCATCCCTACTTCTTTTGAGTAGTTGGGTTGAGCAACTTCAGTGGTCAAATAAGGTGTCATGATCCAAGCCCAGGGCCTAGACGTGACATGATGAATAAGGGACCTGAATGGACCCCCTAACAAGCCTTATAAGTATCCATGGCACATTCTTGGTTTTGCATAAGAATAATTAAGCAATAAGCAAGTAGAAAATAGTTCTAGGGGAAACGAGACTTTGGACTCACGCTATGGGGATGTTATAGGGAAGAGGATTAGCTTAGATCATATAGCAAATAAATTCTAAGAGGTGGGTAAGTATGACTCACGCAATGGGACAGATAGGGACTTAGGACTTTCATCTCAGCATTTAACACACAACAAACATATAGAGGGAATGAAGACTAAGGGAAGTCTCCTATACTTACATAGAATAAGGAGTTAAGCTCAAAACATATCAATATCCAACAACAACAAGACATCTCCCGGGCTCACCCTCAAAAAAGGAAAATATAAACAAAATGGAAAACTATAATCAAAGCATGAAAGTAAAGTGGATATTGTCCCTATAGTAGAGGACTCACCAACACCACTTTTCAAACAAACCGGCTAGCCACGTGGGCAGAGGAGCTCCAGTCCCTACATGGTTAGATCATGTAGGTAAAAAATATGCATTAGTACTTGGAATATAGTAAGTATGTAGGTGCAATGCTATAAGAACATATGCTATAATTAAACAATATGCATACCCATATACAATAGACATAGACTCAACATTATATGAATGATTAATACCTTAAGCTAAAACATGTATGAGGATAGCCAAATCATAAATCATATCATACTTAGATAGGAAAGGACCATAACCAACAAATAATACCAAGCAAGCTACTACCTGGAATCCCAGTTTTCACTCCACACCAAATAAATGAGTGGTGTAGTGTACTTTTCTAAGGTAAACCATCCACTCACCTTACGATATAACCTTTTCAGAGAGTGTTGTTGAATGTACTTACCTTACTGAATAGTCTTTTCAAAAGGTGTCACAAGGCTTACCTTACGGCATGGCTTTTTTGGTAGGAATCACAAGATATTCTTACCGTATGGCATGGCTTTTTTAGTAGGTGTCACAAGATATGCTTACCTTACAGCATGGCCTTTTCGATAGGTGTCACAAGATATGTTTACCTTACCATAAAGTCTTTTTGGTATGTATTAAGATATGTCCTTACCTTATGATATAATCTTTTCAGTAGGGGTTACAATGTATTCTGCCTTACTATATACCTTTTTTGGTAAATATCACACAATACCCTATGGTGGCACATAGTTATAAGACAATGGCTACCAACCAAGGTCCACTCGATGCTAGGTCAACAATCCCACGGAGTACTCAATTCATACGTATATTCATATTTTACATAATTTCATAACTCATGGTAGCATCATAAGATTAGCTTATCAAACCATCACATCATGATATCAAGAAAGGGACTTCATAACATTTGTAAAATTATCATGAGCTCATAGCATGCATATTAGCCCTTCAACATTTACTATATTCATAATTCACATATCTTACCATAAAGCTTTTATCAATTTAAAGGACTTGTCACATAGCTTTTGTCAAATCATGGTAGGTATTTGTACATATACTTAAAATCATGCAATTCAAGTGTATAAGATGAGAGAGGAGTAAAATCAATAAATTTGGAGATCATTCAATTCAATCCATGAACATTATAGTAGAAACCCCAATTTGAGTATCATGAAATCCATCATGAAAATTCATAATCTTTCAAAGTTTCCATAGTTCACATCACACATAGTTTCAATTGATATAAATCAACTCATGGAATAGGTTTTAAATAGATGTTCTTACATAGTCAATCATATACTTGAAGAATCCAAACTCAATTAATTCATAACAAAGTTTACCCATAAAGTATCAGACCTTAAAATCATGGAATTTTATAAAAAGAGAAGGATTGGCTTCATAAGTGGAAGAATACCCATGATGAATCCCACATACCTTGAACTTGGTGTTTCTTAAAGGAAAAAATGGAGGAAGATTGGGGCTTCACTTTATTCCTTGAGATCCAATGCAAGTTCTTGAAAAGCTTAAGATTGAAGAGAAGATTTTTGGGAGGATTTTTATAGAGGGTTAAGGCTAACAATGGCTTAACAAAGCTTATGTGAGTGATATGAGTCAAAACCCTATCTTGGGAAAGTATAAATATCATCAAAAGGTCAAAAATTGATGTTTTGAAGTTCTCTAGTTGCAAAATCGGCGGTCCGGAGGTCCCATCACCGAACCATTTGGTGGTACTCCAAATGAGATCTTCAGACTACCCTTTTTGATAGTTTTTGAAACTTTCCAGAGAGTTTTGATGACCAATTCAGTGATGCGCTAAATGCATTAGGCGGTAAATTGACTGTCGCACTTTTTGATACCCCCAGACAGACTTCAATGAAATGGCCATAATTTTTTACTTCGAACTCAGAATGAGGTAAAATCCGATATATTGGAAAGATAATTCAAAGACGTATAATTTTAGCGTGTAGTAGATCACCTAATTTATTATGTACTAAGAGATATGCCCAGTTGAAGTTGAACCTTATACGAATTCACAACGAAACTTCTCCGATTGGAATAATCTTTTGGTCTTGGCTCGATGTAAGAGATATCTTATAACCCAAACCACATATAATCCACTTTGAATACCTAAAATTTATCTCAATACATTAGAACTCATCAAGTTGATCCTACATACACACGAGAAATGACTCGGGTTTTAGCTTAAGATCTACAACATTACATAAGGGGTTGTCGTTTCCACTTGGTGATCCACCGAAAAGCGAATCATGTTGCCTTTTTGTCCCACTTCAAATTCTTCACTTCAGCACACTTGCACCAGGGATCTCCAGCAATGGTGCCATTTTGATGTCTACCTCAATATACCTCAAAAACATTAAGAAGTATTGCGGTAGTCATCACATATTTACCTAACTAAGAGTCGCTATTGAATCCACAAGGAATTGTACGTTCAAAGTTAGAAGTAATAAATTTTCCTAAAGGTTTGTAGCATTAATAAATGTGAATTTGAATATTAATTAAAGAGAAAACAATTGTGACTATTGATTGTAAACTAATGGAGAAGAGATATGTTGGAGGTGTGCACAATTGGGTCTAGAAATCAATATTAGGTTTTATAGTTTAAACAAATGCACTAATCTAATGTGAGTAGGCTAGATTGCTTGTAAATACAATTTTCAATTAGTAAAGATTTAGTAAATCTTCAAATGCCACATGAACTTAGTAAAGCTTCAAATGCCAAATTGCACTAGAACACACTAGGCCCTAAGCAATTAATTATCAAACCGTCTGAAAGCTTAGGCATTCAACCAAATCCACAACATTTCAAGATATCAAATTGATTACCTACTTCAATCATTCGATGTTAATTGCAACAATTAAAGATCTAAACATAACCATGAGTTTGCAATCTTAAGATTTCAATTAAACATAGCAATGAATATGAACTCACATCAATTAGTAACAATACATTCAAAATAATAAAAATCCAATCATAATTTCAAGAACCTAAGCTATTTGCATACCCCTTAGAATTAGGGTTTTAGCCTTGCATAATTAAAAGAGAAACTGAGTTACCAAATTGATTCTCTATTGTAATGGAAGTTGAAATTAACAAGAAAATTGAATTGAAGTTTAAGTCTCTAGCTCATATCTACACTTATAAAGCCAATTTCCAGAAACCCTTCTTCAAGTTATGGCTAATTTTCTCTTCTTAATGTACTTCTCCCTAATAGAACTCTTATGTGATGTACTACTGATTCTTCTCTCTAGCAATGTGTACAAATTAGTCCTTCAAAATTTTTTTTTATACTCCATACAAAAATATCATATTTAGTTTATGAATCACTGATCGGTGATCATGGTCGAGCATTACCGAACACACAAACGATCCACAGAATATGTACTTGACTACCTTTTTAAACATCTACTGTAGGCCTTGGTCATTATAACATAATGGAACGCGACTGTGCGTCGTTGAACCTATTTAGAAAACCATCGAACCTTCACCAACATCGCCCTTTAACACCGCATCTAAGGGGTTGAATACTACAACATTAGGTGGCCAGCATCAGCATTCAGCGATCCACAAAATCTTTCGACAACGCTGATTTTCACCACCTTTTTGGCACTTTTGCTTCTTTTCCACTGTGTTGTTAAGTTTCTTCCATTTATTTTCATCCTCAATTCTAGCATTGAACACACAAATTGGTAAGCATATGAGGGCATAAGAATACATTAAGGACAACATTTTTCATGCTTTTAAAGCTCTATATGAGTCGAAAATATGGACTCATCAGTTAACTCTATACTTCATATGTTCCTAATGATTCACATGGCATTATCAAATGATTCAAGTCTTGGATAAGAATCTTCAATGCACTAGAACATCCTTTTTGACAATTCTTTACTTCAACAACATCTAGGGTTCCTCAAACAATATGATATCTTACACCAAGTAAATCCCTAACTCTTCCCCCCTCTTACCAGATTATAGAATATTCTTGTGAATTATGGTCAATATCAAGTATATAAGTATCATGCCACAAAATCTATAAGGAATGACAGGCACTCCATTCCCTCAAGGCCCGAGAGAACAAACATATAACTTGTGCTCACTATGCATACGACTGTGATCACCCAAAGCAGTGACAAGTTCCTTCTAGCAATAGATATAAAAGATCAAAATAGGTAGTACCAAAACTTACATACCAGACTTGGTCGTTGAGGCCACAACTATTTATAGACAAGATACAACTGAACTATATATAATAAGTCTATAAAGCCTCTATAAAATAGAAGAACTTAACAGAGGTCGGGACAAGCCCCACCTTACTTTGAACTATTATATAATACCAAAACTCATATACAAAAGACTTAGTAAAGCCTCGAATCAACTTGGAGCTCACCAAAAGCAGTTGAGTGTCGGGTGTGTCTACAGTGAAGGTCTACTAGCTGGAGTACCTGCACCTGCAACATGAATTGTAGCATCCCCCCAAAAGGAAGTCAATACAAAATATTGTACTAAATATGCAAGGCAATAACATATGTAAAATGAGAACTCAAGTAAAATAAAGTAGCAAGATATAAATGCAAAAATCATAGCAAATACCACCTTTTTTGTACTTGTGGAACCAAGTACGTTACATTTGTTCTTTTTTACTTTTCAGTGCTTTATTTTTCCTTTAGACATGTAATACAAATGACAAAATCAGTGGTAAAAGAGGATGACTCATGCTAGGAATTTTAGCCCCTCAGATGTTGTCCTCATAGATATACAAATTGGGATCGACCTATAGTAGGCTTTCACCCCTGTGCTACCACCCTCATAATCCAAGTGAGGTCGACGCATGCTAGCTCTTGCCCCTGGGCTGCCACCGATATTGTGGACAGTGTTCAAGTTATTCTTTAATACTTTGTGATTGTTACTTTGGTGGTCATAATAATTTTGAGGTTTTGGAATTATGTACTCATTGTAAGATATGACAATGGTCACTTAAGGCGGTACAATATTATAGGAAACAAGTGTGACATTGACATAGTACTTAGGAGTTTAAATAACACAATTGGCTCCTCATGCTAGTGCTTAGAAAAGTAAAATCACATATTTACTAATAGGAAACACTGCTATGGAATAGCTTTTGCAAAGCTCACATGTTGATAGTGACACAAGTATAGGATTTCATGCCAAAGAAAATGGAATAGGATAGCCTTACATACCTTGCTGTACAACCTTGTTATTACCTCGAAGTAACCTCTTTTCTTTTCAAATGTTTATCTACCATAAAGTGGGAGATAAAACTATCATTAGTAGATAATAAACACGTGTTGGCAGTTCAGTTGTCACGCCCCACCCTGGGGGTCGTGGCCAGTGCCCGATAGAGCATGCAAACACATACTAAACCAAATTCCTTTATAACCTAGTCTGAAATTCTACAGAAATTTTGGCAGAGTTTCCTCTGTT
>JAOTQJ010094663.1:0-11848 GCA_025642045.1 Solanum sejunctum
TTGGTAAGTGCCTTTATGTGCTAAGGAGGGATCTATGTTTCATGCCAAATAATATGAACTCAAGTAGCCTTACATACTTCGCTGTACGACCTCGCTATTACCTCGAGATAACCTTTCCATCCTCCAAATATTTATCCACAATATAGTAGGTGATAAAACTAGCATTAGCAGCTAATAAATACATCTTGGCAGCCCAATCTCATAAAAAAATACATACGGGCAGCAAGCGGATAATTATAAACCCGAGTGTATTCTTTCAACCTTTCCGCCCCTAATTGTATTTTCTAATACACATCCTCATATACATATCATGTGTAGCCTATTTAAGTGCTATAATATTACTACAACAATCCACAAGGTACATCACATAACAATTCTACACAACATACAAATGAGCGACATAACGTTACATCCCTTTGTTACATTTTGACGTCGACAATTCTAAACCTATTCTAACTTTAACCAAAAAGTCCCCACCATGTATACATATAAAACCAGTCCTTTAATAGTTCAAAAATAGTCATCAAAATATGTGAAGGACATGAGACCATAGTCCTCGATCAATCAGCCCACAAGTTCCTATTACAATCACAATTATGATATCACACAAGAACTTACTTTCGCGGACTGTAAAAATGGTGCATCAGCCTTTATACATCATTATAGAACCAATAATCACTAAGAACAGTAGTATCCCTTCATAATCAATCCAACCAAAAAGAGAAAAGCTTCCAAATAAACAAGAAAAATGTACAACAACTTTTGGAACACATGCTGTCCAACAATTTCAGCAAGCATAACTAGCATATATTTCTTGTTTGTCATGGGATAAGTATAACAAATATTTGGATATTTTTACTTACCTTAACCTTCAAGATTCAGGTTTCCTTAAAGAACCATAGAGAGTTATGTTGGCTGCGTTGTGAAGTGAAGCAAAGAGAAAACAAAAATTTTTAGGAAAGCTGAATTTTTTTTTCAAGTGAAATGACTTAAGGGGCTGTTTTTGAGCCCTTTTAAAGGGTCTCTTTGGCCAACTTTCTCTTGCACTTTTGACCATATATTAGTACATGTTATGAATCTGTGATGCAGCAGCTTGGTCCTCACACATGGGCCTAAATGGGTCTTAAAATTGACGGGCCTTAGCTGCTCATTTTTTCTAATTCCTCTTTATTTAGTTTGGGCCCAATTAGTCAAGTGGGTTGTGATGTACTTGGTCCCCTTTGATATCCTTCTTGGACTGAAAATATAGTCCATTTATGATGCTAAAATATGGGTTAAAGTTACATCCTTAACATAAACTTTACTTATAATCGGACTTGGACAAATTCGACGTTGGGCCTCGTCTCTGTTTAGTTAGCAATTTAAGCTAAACAAGTAGGTGACTCACCTGCTATCTTCCTAAGTCCTACAAGCACCTCAATTCTCTCATTTTGTTTAGGGTCATGATCTCCTGAATTTGGCATGAAACATATTTACACTTGACTCTCTTCAGCGTTAGACATACACATCACCCTCTAATTTGAGATTCAAGCACTTTTAAAAATGGACGCTAATTTGACCAAATCAGATCATGTTTCATTTGCATAGTACTAGTATCGTAAGATGTGGGGTGTTACATTGCTCACTACAAAGTCCAATACTCTAAAGAAGATAGAAAAAGGGTTTACATTTCTAAAACAAGTGTTCATCATAATTAGACATACAACAAAAAAGAAAAACAAGGAAAACAAAAAGAAGTACTCATTAGTCAAATAGAAAAGAGTAGACTACAAGTCCTAAGTCAACTCAATATGCCTATTACTTTCCAGCAACGATGCCATTTTTATGTTGGTCAACTCGAATACTCAAAGGCAAAAGGGGCGATCGTCATTAGCATAATAACCCAACTTTAGAGGTCGGGGTCAAGTTCCCTATGGAACAATGTGTCAACAATGAATGGAGCAAGGACTTATGACTACTGGATTGTTTGACTCGACAGGTGAATACCAAGCAGGAATTCTAACTAAACTAGGGAAAACTAAACTAACAACTACTTCTAAGAACAATTAGATAAGGATTAATCAAGCAAGAGAGAACGGATAGGGGATATGGGAATCAATCAGAACTCAATCGATCCATCACACTTATCATCAAATTAACCCTATGGGTAGGATAGGTTGCTTGTAATTACCCTAACTAAGGAAGTGATGTTTCGCAAAATCTAACTATGGATTCTTACGCGAGCCACTCAAAGACACGTCTAGCTTGAGCACCTTAAAGCAAAACTCCCAAGACCTTAGCCGTAGAGTCCCTTTTAAGGATCTCAACTAATAAACCCATGACTATCATGCAATCTCCCCCCTCAACTACACCCACTAGAGTAATAATTGAAGATCTAATCTAGATTTAAGTAGCGACCTCAAATCTAAGTTTTACAAGAAGATATACATGATCCCATAAATCAATTCAAGCAATTAAAGTAATTTGGGAGAGAGACTCTCTTGATTTTGCAAGTAAATCATCAATTAAGCATGAAAGCAAGAGAAATAATCAAGACCCATATATAAATTAACATCCAAGCTTCAATTAATTCTACAAATTTAACATTCAAGAAAAAGGAATAAAGAATTAGTGAAAAATAAATACAAGTGAAACCCACACTCTTCGATCCACTCAAGAATTTGCAGAAAATTTACTCTAAATCCTCACCCTAAACTAAAATCTATACTAAGGTGTGGATAGTTTTCCTTCAAAAAGGTATGGATCTCGTGTTAATCTATCTAATATCTCTAGACTAAGGGTTAGAAGTGTGTGTATATATGATTTTGGGATTGAAAATAGTGAATTTCTAAAATTGCCCCGATGTCGGTCACTGCAACATTTCGCGATCGCGCTCAGCATCCCATGATCACAGAGATTATATCTCCTTATGCTCCACTTTATGCCTGGGTCTAGCGCATTCATGCTTCTTTGCATGTCACAACTCTGCGATCGCGGGCTTGGAGGCAGCATTCGCGGAGTGTATATGCTGCCAAGTAACATTTTGTGCATTTCAGCTCTTTTTGCCTCTAATTCAGATACAATCTTCAATTCTTCTTAGCAAAGCCAAATCTAAACCATTTTACCTATAACATACACCATTCAAAACATATTTAGTCTCAAGAAATATGATTAACAATAGAAAACCATAAGAAAAAAGTAAGAAATAAGTGCAAGTCATGCACTTCTCAATAGTTTATACACATACAAAGTGACTTATCCTTCTTTCTAAAAGACAACACAATAGCACCCCATGGTGAAATGCCTAGACTTATGAAACTCTTATCCCATAAATCTTTCAACTATTCCTTTAACTTCTTGAATTCCATCAGGGACATACAGTAAGGGTGAATAAAGATAGGTTGGGTATAGAAAAGAAGGTCTATGCCAAAATTGATTTTCCTTTTGGGAAACATATTGAGTAAATTATGGGGAAACTCATTGAGAAATTCATTAACTATGGGGATTGACTCAATAATAAGGGCTTTTGAATTAGTATCCCCAATCCATACTAGATGATAAATGTACCCCTAATAAATTGTTTTTCAGGTTTTTTGGCATGATATGAACCAACCCTTAAACACTAAATTACTATCCTTCTACTCAAGAACTGGCTCATTTGGAAATTGAAATTTGACCATACAGATTTTATAATAGATGGATGCATAAGAAGCATGAAACCAATCTATGCCAAGAATGATTTCAAACTCATTCATGTCAAGTTCAATTAGATCACATGGATTTACTTTACATAAGATCGATACGGGGCAATTTCTATATGCTTTCTTGGCTAGAACTGAATCACTAAGGGTATAAACCAAAAAGAGCTTTAATAAGACTTTGTGACATATATAAAATCTTATAGCAAGGTAAGGAGTAACAAAAGAAAGTGTGTCACTTTGATTATGTAAAGAATATACATCAAAGTCAAAACCTCACAACATACTTTTAACCACATCAGGAGACTCCTCAATATTTTGTCTAGCTTGGAGTGCATAGAATCTATTGTAGCATTGGCCACTACCTCCCCACCCAAAAGTACCATGTCAAAATTGTCCAGTTGAAGTAAGTTGGCCTTGATTATAACCCTATCTTCCCTTGTTTGCAACATTAGGGGATTTTGAGATCTTGTGTCCCATTTTACCACATTCATCACAAGCACTCGTACTGATCAAACATTTACCTCTACACTTGAAATACTTAGAGAATATAGGTCAACTAACATCACTCCTTAGTCCTTAGGGTTGGAAACCCTATCTTTTTCATATCATTTCCCAAAATATGTGAAGAGCTTTGGCCTTGAAATTTTTGATCTTGTTGGAAAGGCTATTGCTAGTAGTAGATTTGAATTGAGAAAATTTACTTTCAAACTGAGCCCTCAGAGACTCCATCACTTTCTTCTTCTTGAGCTTCTATCCTTCTATTTATTTGGCATATATCATAAGACTAGAAATATCCATCTAATAAGTATTATGGTCCAAAAAGTTTTTCACCACTAAGTCTAACACCCTCAAAATAAACTTACTTATTTGGACATGAGAGTTGAATACCAAGGAAGGAGCATACTCAGACAATTTTATGAACTTGAGGGCATACTATCTCATACTCATATTGCCTTATTTGAGATTGATGAATTTAAACACTTTTGCCTTACTCAATTGAAGTGGAAAGAAGCGCTCAAGAAATGCAACCTTGAAATTCTCTCAACCTATGGGACCTTCTTCAAATATTTCAGGCTTCCATTGGTTGTATCACACTTGGGAAACACCTTTGAGTTGGTAGGTTCCAACTCTTCCTTTTCCTCTGAAGGTGTCCCCATGATAGCAACAATCTTGTACTTCTCATCAATGAAGTCTTGTGGATCCTCATCTACCTTAGACCCATGGAACTTGAGAGGATTCATTCTTGTAAAGTACCTAACTCTTAAAGTCGATGTATCCAGATTTGGAGGAGCCACCACCCCTTGGTTCACTTGATTAGCCATGGCTTGGACTAAAATAGAAATGGTGGTCTGAAACTCTACATTGATAACTTGATCGGCTAAAGGATAATAGTGACTTAAGGGGCTAGACCCTTATTAGCATCAACCCCCTCTTTGAATTAGAGATCTTTCTTGGAGACATTATCTAAAAAATTGCAAAGAACCATCATTGGAGAGAGGAAGTCTTTGAGTACACTCTATAGCACTGATAGATTATGGAAGAAGTCAAGATTTTCCAAAATGCTTCATAGTCTCCTACTTATAGATGTGGTGTGCTTCACACTCATAAATGAGACTCTACTTGACGTGACATGTTGTACTTCCAAGGATACTTTAAAACCTTGTGGTTTGATATCAAGTTTGTCATGACCCAAGTTAGGCCCTAGATATGACACAATGATTGAGATTCTTAAAGAAACACCAATCAAGCCTCCTAACATATCATAAACATACATAAGGAAAAAGCAACAATCAATACGGGTGTAGGTCTACAATCATTATAAATTCTAACTCAATTAAGAGTGACATTAGGATCTTTAGTCATCCTTTTCATAAACTTGCTTGAAGACTAGTAATTTCATAATCATGACTTGTTAGTGAAAACTAGGACAAAGTATGGGTTCACATGTATTTTACTTAAAATCATGAAATTGGATTGAATATATGCATAATCATGTAAACTAACATTAATTGAATCAAAATTGAAATAAATCAATCTCATGAACTCTAGATATATAATGTAATAGAATTCACTTGTAAAACAAATAAAAATCATGCAATTAATAACAATTTATACATATTTAGGCAATTATCATAATATAAACCATACTTTATACAATTGGAGTTGTGATCATAAAATCCATCGAATACACACATGAAATTGGTTGAAAAAGTGAGGAATTATTTGGGCTTCATAGGTGAAATGGATTCATGGATGAATACCTACATACCTTGAGCATTTTCTTGAAGAAAACTGGAATTTGAATGGAAGAACTTAAAACCCTAGTTTGATTTCTCTAATGGAGCTTGAGCAGGCAGAAACTTGAGAGAATTTGTGTAATTTGAGACGTGGGTGAGAATGGGGTGAAATTGAGAGGGTTGGGAGGGTTATTGGGTATTTATAGGACTAAAACAACGTATTTTAAGAGTTAGGAGGGTAAGAAATATCAAAAATACCATTAATAAAAATCTATTAGACAGGGTCTATGAGATCCTACGGGTCGTAGACCTAATAGAACTCGTATATTGGGGGTTTTCTACTTCTGGTCAACTATGGTGGCCCAGGGTCCCAAACTATAAGACACTTTTTTATGACCTATAAATGTTTTTATGAGTCCTCCTATTGGTACAGAGAGCAATTTTAGAACCACGATCATCTTGTATGACTCATAAATCCAACGACGGTCCACCACTACTCCTTGTAAAACTCACTCAACACTTGGTCAAATTTCAACATTCACTATCCCGATCTACAAGCTAAGGACTATAGTCCATATAACTAACAATAGCTTGTAAACAAAACTAGTACATCACCCTGACACTTAGCAAATTTTCACCCCCTTCTAGGACCCCATCTATGAACATGTATTACGACCCATGAAGACATTCACGATTTTGTCCCGTTGAATCAAATTTTTTGACCTTCTAAATCTTAATCACGGGCTCGACCTACGAGTTGTATATCTAACCATGACACGTAAATGCCACTCATAAATTACCCATTTTTTCTCAAAAATTTTCTAAGTCTAGAGGTCATCTAAGAGACCCCATCTATGATCCGTATTAACACTGTACAAGCCATAGCTGGCATTCTGGTCCTTGTACTAGTGCCAAATTTAAAAATTTTCTCCTTGTTTTGATTTTTCAACTTGATTTTTCAACTTATGGGGTATTACTGGAAATTTAGCTAGAGTTATGAGTAGTTAAAGAGTAGTGGCGACAATAGATGTAGTTAAAACTTTCATGTATAGTGTATGTAGTTTTAACTTCCATGAAAGTTATAGACCACATCCGTGTAAGTTAAGGAAGTTACAGACCATAACTATAGAAGTTATGACCAACATTCAACAAACATAAGAAAAAATATAATTTTATAGTACTTTTAGTATAGTTTTTGAATGTTAAAATATATATTTAAAAATATTAAATTATTCTAATCTATTTAAGCTGTTGAGAATTATAAAATAATTTTGCCAAGTGAAACATATACAAGTATTTAGGATTGAAAGGAGTAGTATTGATCATCTTGAGACTTGAATAAAGAAGGAAAAAAAAAGTATTTATTTGTATACCACCTAGTCTAGGAAAAATGACAAAATGAAAGCAATACCATGAATAAGAAAAGTACAGGAAAAGTAGCAAAACAGAACAAAGAAGAGTGAATTTTGAAAAAACATGTTGAGAATGAGATTCAAACTCAGGCACAACAGCATAAAGAAAACCTTAAACACCCACCATAAGCCATTAGACCAATCAAATACTTGTTCACCATATGCTCTATAAGCTTATGCTAATGCTTATTGATTTTTACATAGATATATATAGTGTCATACTAGGTTTAGTATGTGCTCGAGCAACCGAAGGACTCTATCTGGGTCACCTTGGGAGAAGTTATACCAACACACAGTTATCTTGACCATATAGTGGGCGTGAGAAATGATATAATTACATTTATAAGAGCTCAAGAATATGCATTATCAATTTGCTCATTGATTAACAATTTTAATATTGCAAGAACAATATGGGTACAAAGTAAATAACACAAATTAAAATCAAGAAAACTGTTCAAGAGTCTCGTACATCACAAGCATGAGCATATGAGAATGATCTTCATATTCTTGATAAACTCAAAACAATAAAGTCTAGAACATTGTTATATGAGAACACAAAGATAAAGCTTACAAAATAAGGAAGAAAATAATAATATTGTATTGCTCTAGAATTTAAATGAATTACAAGAGGGAGTGAGTGAACTATTTATATATTCCAAAGGTGAGGCCTCATTAAATAATAATGTTTCACAAGCCCTAAAGTACCCAGACCAATATGTATGAGCCACACACTTGTAATACCTATTAAGATGAAAAGTCGAAAATGGATTTTAAAGAAAGTTTTCAGGGAAATTTCAACTTCCATGCACCAGGTTCCCATCATGACGCCCAAAACGGGCCATATAATACACCACGATCATTGTAGGGAACTCGTGGTCCAGCCTTAGAAATTTGTGAAGGTCCACGACCCCTGGTGGTCACCATGAATCGTGGGCCCTTGTTGGAACCTCACTGGCCAGTGTCCAGCAACCTTGGACCACAAGGCCTTCTATGGCCCATGGGTTTGTTCATCATGTGGTCCCATCCATCAAAGTTACCTTGGTAATCCACCTCCCATGGATCCATGTACAGTTCGTGGTGCTTTATATGACCGTATAGGGTTCCATACGAAGGACTTCATCAGATATTTTCTTAGGGTCATTTAAGTCTATTTTCCAATTACTCATTAATGTATTTGGATGATTTTCGGGACTAAATTCTATTCTATTAACTACTCTAAGCCCTCCTAATTCACTTATTCTTACCATATTTCCAGTTCACAAAATCCTCTCTAAAAACTCTTCCAAGGCTTCCTTCTTCTTTAAGTAAGGGTTCCATTGAAGATCAAGCAAGTTTTTCCAAGTTCAGAGGCAAAATTTCTTTCAATTATTCTAGCTAGGTTTTATATCAAGGTATGTTGGCATTCATTCATGGATCCCTTTTATCCATGGAGTTCAAAAGATCTTCAATTTAATCAATTTTAAGTATGAATTTCATAGAAATTATTTAATTCTTATTTAATTGCATATATTAAGTTTGATTAATTGACTGTCTACTAATTATGTATGAATTATAATTAAACTACATAATTTTAATAAAGTATTACGTAAACACATGGATTATGTTAATTTCAAGTATGAATTTATGAATGTCTTTATGGGTTTCTTCAATTATGATTAAGTTGATATGGTTTTGCATGATTATGCATGATTTCAATTCAATTACATGACATGATTCCTTATAATTTTTTTACGCATGAGACTATATTTTTCAAGAATAAGCTATATGTTATGATCATGTATTTATAAGGCGTTCAAGCAAGTCTCATGAAAAGAAGGAAACAAGCTTTATGGTGAAATCTAAGTCAAGTATGAATGATGATGAGTTTTTTCCTAATTATGAATGTATAATGATGAAAGCCATACTCACATTACACGAGTCAAGATTAAAGAGCTATTCTATGACTATGCTTTATGAGTGGTGAAGGGGTAGTAAATATGGCCCTCCCACATGATGTTGACTTTGTGATTTATGGTTTCTATTATAGTTGAGTGTATACTTAAAATTGAGTGGACCTTGGATAGAAGTGATCTCTCGCGGTAGAGAAAATTGATCCGTAGTAAGATTCCATTGTCCCATGACTATGTGTCACCATAGGTTAAAGGATCACCTATAGTAGAAGTTAGATTCTTTTAAGGGCCACCCATAGTAGGTACTCGATCCTTCATGTAGCTTAGTGGATTCATAGAGGCATTATAGAGTTTACCTTCGCAAGTAGTCTTTCATTTTTCTCCAGCATAGGGGCAATATCGGAATTTTATATTATAACTCCTATGATTTATATTGATTAATGGTAGTTCTCACAATTTCCAAGGTATTCTTTGTTATGATTAATGATATTTTTATCACAAAGGCTCAAAATATCTTTTACTATCTTACTATGATTCATGAGCCTTACTATGACTATGATTGTCTTTATGACTTATGATATTTTACAAGATGTATGATTTCTTACGATGACTCATAATTTTCAATATAATGATTATGTTCTTCTATAACTCATGATGGTTCTTAAATTGAATTAACCAAGTTTTAAGATTTAATAGTCTTTTAAATAATTGAATAGTTTAGCATGGCCCATTGCATCACTTTATTGTGTCATGACTTATTGCATTGGATGCTCACATATTATTCAAAATACTAGTGCATATTTGCCTACATTATTTATAATGTAGGGCTTAGAGATCACCCTATACACTCTCAAGGCTAGATCGAAGATTGACTCACTTAATTGGTAAGTTATCATACTTCGGAGACAAGCCATCGAGTTTATGTTCTTTGTTGCATTGGACTATGTTGTTATTTTGAGATCATTTCTTTTCTTTTATTTGGGTGAGCTATGTCTTATTTTATGCTCTCACTTTTGATAGTAAAGGCATATTAGACAAAGATGTGTAAATTCATTTATTCGGGCCTAAGTTTTCTTTTATCTTTAGACTCTATCTTGAGACTTACTTAATACTTTGCTTCCTAGTGTTGTTTACTTACCTTATGTATACTTGATATACTAAGAGGTTTGGTTGGAATTTCTTTGGAGTCCTAATTGTTGTGTCATGCCTAGGGTCTAACTTAGGTTGTGACAACATGAAAATTGTTGATGGTGCTAGTTATTTATTTATAACTCACATTAACAGTCGTACAAACTCATCCGTACACCTTTCTTTCGTGCCCCATCTGTCCCTTTGTCTTTTTATCCACATCGTTCAATTACAATCTCGAATTCGATTCTTTGCGGCCAAATTACTCATCCTCCCAATAACATTCCTTCGGAGGATGGTTAAACTACCCTTTCCTATCCCCCTCCCCCCTGGTTGTTCCCTTATCTTTTTTTCTTATTTCATATTATTTAGTATTGAATAACTTCATAAAATAGTTGTAATCAAATTTGAAATTCCAAAAGATCGTTGGTAAAGTTAATATAGTAAGATATATATATATTTAAAGTTTCTTAAAAAGTGTGTCTAGGTTAATAGAGACCAAGCATAATATAAAATAGAGTGAATAACAATTAGTACCCCCTCCATTGCTTCTTTGTTCAAGGCTTTATAGTCAACCCCTTAAACTTAACAAGATCTTATATTTAGACATTCAAAATAAGTCAGGTTTCAATTGAATACCTCAACTTGTAATAAATTATTTCAATTAGATATTTTTTATTTATTTATTTATTTTAAGAAAATATTGTCCATGTTTTCATTTGCTAACTAGATAATTAAATAAACAACATACACATCAACCTTTATTAGAAAATACCTCAAATTTAACTTAACTATCTAATAAATAATTGAGCGCGCCCACACATACACAAAAAAATTGAATTGAATTAAAAAGTTCTAATTGAAACATTTTATTAGAAGTTGAGATATTCTATTAAAACAAAACTTCATTTGAATGTTTAACGAAATATTCTTGCAAGTTTAAACAATTGATTATGCATAAGCCTTTATTTAATTTAACATCCTAGATGCAATAGCTATCGACCCCCCACCTCATGTTAGAGCATCATGATTTTTTTGCAGCTTTGGCATGAAAAATACTCTCCTTGCCACATTTAATCACTACTCTATTAAATAAATAGAAAATTAAAGGACTGAACAAATCTTTACTAATAAATATCAAAATATCATTACATTTTTTTATTATTACTTTATATAGCTATCATATTATTATTTTTGGCTATAAGAGTTTGTGGGTCCCATAATCTTTTGTATAAAACTCTTCACATTTCAAAAGAACTTTCTCTCTCCAAATATACAACACAATCTGATCTCCTTTCTTAAACGTTCATATTTCACTCCTATAATCACTCTCTACAATCTCTCAAGAGTTATCATCTTCAACTGGTAGGATTCGTAACTTAAACCCTGAAAGTCCTTAATTGATTCGATTTAATAAAGTTTGGGATTGAATGCAATATTTCTTCTAAGTTTGGTCCTTAAGGATAAATTGAGGTAGGGTCAAAATGTATATGTAAGCTTTT
>JAOTQJ010094674.1:0-11848 GCA_025642045.1 Solanum sejunctum
TCTTCTTCTTCTTCTTCTTCTTCTTCTTCTTCTTCTTCTTCTTCTTCTTCTATTTTGCAAGAGTAAGAAATGTTCTTATTGTAAGGTCTATTTATAGACTTGCAACTTTCTAAAATTGTAACATAAG
Organism: Solanum sejunctum; assembly: GCA_025642045.1. Lineage (NCBI taxonomy): Eukaryota > Viridiplantae > Streptophyta > Magnoliopsida > Solanales > Solanaceae > Solanum > Solanum sejunctum. The sequence goes on from JAOTQJ010094674.1 coordinate 128, forward strand.
GGGTTCATCTTAGCATATTGATCAATTAGGTCCCAAACTTTCTATTTTTTTATCCTATCGAGGACTTTCGACTCAAACTTAATTATGTACGCCAAATTCACTCGATATTCTAATCATGCACCGGAAAAAAAAATTACCTGAGTTTAACTTACACAACATTCACAACAATATTCCCAATTGGATAGGTATACTTAATTTAAGAAATACGGGGTCTAACACTAAAAGACAACAGACCAATTAAAAAGATAAAATGTTAAACCACACACAAACACACAAAGTTCAAGATATTATCAAAGCATTGTTGATGAATTAGAATAATATTTCAAATGAATTAAAATAGGGTTAATAGTCTTATAATCATATTAAAATCATATGATTCATGTTTATTTAGGAAAAAAATATGAGGTTGTTGTATTATAATCATATTGATGCATATTAGTTATTATAATTATAAGGTAAAAATGAAACTAATATTGCTATATAATGCATTATAATCAGGTTTAATATTATTATATGATTCTAAATGTATTATAATCATATCATGTCTAGGCTTTATCCTAGGCATATGTATATAATTTTAAATGTATTATTATCATATAGTGTTATTATAATCATATTTATAGTGATATTAAGAAAAATTATACTATTATAACATCACAGTAAATGTATTATAATGATATTAAATTCACATGTATCACAAATCATCTTAAATAAATTACAAAATAACAAAAAATCATGAATGATACTGAATTAATTTTACCTGATTTGGCATCATCTCCCAAATCAGCAATTCCACGGTCTTTATCCATGCCCAGTCTGAAAAAATGCATTAACAAATAATATATGATGTATTATAAAATAAGTATAACAATAATATAAAATATACCTTGCACAGAAACTTGTTCGGTATTTCCTCTGCTAGTAGAAGTCCCAACATTTTTTTCTACTCCATGATTCTTCAAAAACTTGTTCAACACGCACATTCTCGTTTTCATGTTATTTATTAAACAATAACTTGATATCTCATAACAAATTGGAATGAGAATCAATTATGAATTGTTTGAAATTTGTCAATTGTACATAAACTTTTGCTTCAAGAGCTTGTTGGTTACTATTTGAGTATAATAAAAATTAAAAATCTGTATCAATATTTTCAGCAGGTTGCCTTCTTTTTTTCTATAAAATAGTTCTAAATAGAGCAATATTAGGCAGTTTATATTTAGCTAAGAATAGATTGTCACGTACATGGGGTACAAAGACATCTCGTGTTAGTTACTTGTGATGTGGACACCACATCAGTCAGGTCTCAAAATTTTATTAATTTTTCATAATAAAATTACCTTTATAAGCTCCATTTTCAATTGTTTCAACTCTTTAATTAATTCTTCTTGACCTTGATTAGAACCAGTTGACAAATTTTCATTCATGATAGCCAACATTTCTAAGTTGTAATCCCTTTTATCCGGCAATATTAACTTCGAAAGCTCTTCATTAGAAGTAAAAATGTTTGCAAACTAAAAAATTAAAATAAACAGAATGAGATATACCTTGAATCAAAGTGAAATTACAAGCAATTATAATGAAACAACATTGATACACTTATAAAATAAATGAATCTAAAACATATTATAAAATTATATGATAAAATATACCTTGCAAGTTGTCATACTGAATATCAGCTTCTCCACTTTCGCTTACCATGGGGCTTTAGAAATCACTTTCCACCTTAGTACTCTGGGAATTGGATCATTCGATATACGAATCATAATACTTTCATCAACAAAAGAACAACACTCGTATATCTATATTTGCTGGGCTAGTGGAAAGCCCCCTAATTGGTAATATTGCGTACTAATCTTAAGGCAATGCCTAATACTATCCAACAATGCATAAAAAATATCAATACCCCAAGAAAATTCATTAAACAATTTAGACTCAACCAAATAAAAATATTTCTTATTAATAAGTTGTTCACTATTCTTGTAAGGGAATAAAATTCCTCAAAAAGTAAAACACAATAAATTTAATAACACGAGGGTTGTCAACCCATTTTGTACAGTGAAAAAAAAATTTTCTCAATCGCTTGTTCTCAAGGAAAGTACTCCACCATGAACTCCGAAGAAAATTCAGGATCATAACCGACATCACAAGAACCAACACACATTAACCCACTGACAATTTCAAATTCTCTTAAGTCAAAAATCAGCTTCTCTCCATTGACTTCAATATCAAAAACATATTTGGATTGAAGATTTAACTCTTTCTCAACTAAATAATGTATAAGTTGCAATTGAGTATTCACTTTGGGCATATTAATGAAACAACCAAAACATGTATGTTGAAAAGCTTCAAACTGATCAGGAGAAAACATACCTTTAATTGTGTTGATAACTTCATAATTTGTATAAGCCTTCCACCAAATGGTAACATAATTTTCACCAGGCACCTTTGTCGCGACGCAAAATTGACCATGAGTGGCACCCACACTTTCCCTCCTAGGTGGGTGAACCAACATATACACCCTATCCATACTAAGAGTTCACTTATAAAATATAATCTTAACACGAAAGTTCAACTTATAAAAGCAAGAATAACAAAACTTATAATTTTTATTACATAATATTTCTCAAAACCTGAAAGTCATCATATTAAGGACATCTAATTCAAGTATTAAGTTTAAGAGTGGTAAGACCAGAATATATCAATAAAATAGTTTATGTCCGAAAGCTAAGGACACCATACCATAACTGATAGAATCCAATACGAGTTAGAAGGTTGGCTCACCTTGAAATCTAGTATACCGAAGACTGGCTAGAGCTGAGGGCGAGAAAAAGTTGATAGAATATTCGCTGCATTCAATAAAAGCAAACAAAGAAAAATACAAGTAGGAGTTAGTACGAGCCACATGTATTGAGTAGGTATCATCGACCGACTCCAAATAGAAATTAATATGCATAAGTAATATCAGAAAATCAACTATAACACCTAACAGGTGACAAGTAACAAGCAACAGCTACAAGTGATAACATCATAAAATAAGTACGTGATCAGATAACAATATAAAAAAATGAACATGAGGACTCAGGCCTCTACACCACACTTTTTTTGGGAGATGTGTTATCTGAGATTGAGTATATTAAATTATTTTAATAAATTTTTCTTTATTATTATCGTGCCAAAATATGGCATCCGATCCTATAATATATATGTCAAAACATGACCCGATCCTATAATATATATGTGTCGGAACATAACACTCGATCCTATAATATATATGTGTCAGAATGTGACACTCGATCCTATAATATATGTGTCAGAATGTGATGTCGATCCTATAATATATATGTGTCATAACGTGATACCTGATCCAGTATATATAATTCATTATTCTTTATCATTACTTCTCATTTTATTACCAATGTTTCACCAAACCTTCTTTATTCAAGGAATCACTTTGAGAGATCAAGTTCAAGATTATGGATTTCATGGTCTTGGGATTGCAGACCAATCACAACAATATATCAGTCAACCGAACCACAACAATTAAGTGCATAGCAAATATCACAACTTTACTCAATAATTATCAATCGCTATTAAGAGTCTCTCTATTAGATAGTTCAAACCATAACCTACCTCAACCGAAGAATCGAAGTCAAGCAAGCTAGTTATCGCCACTTTTCCTTCCTCTCATATCTCTAAATGTTTCAAATCTATCAAATATGTAATATTCATAAGCAAATGAGTCCATGGACACCCATATTACTATATGTCTAGCTTAGACTCAAAAACTCGCTTAATTCTTTAATTAATTTTCTAAATTTCAAGACTAGGATCAAGTCTTAGTTACTCTAAGTAATCTTAACTTTAATTATATTTAAAAAAATAAATTATGTAAAAATTAACTAATGCTAAAAGTATTAAAATAATGATTTGCTGAACCTATATTTTAAGAACTTCTAAATTATTTTACCTGGAACCATCTAAACATATATAGCAGCTAGCCTCCCTACAATCTATTATATATATATATATACATAAGTTAGCATCTGATGGCTATTGGTTAATTTTTAAAGTGTCGTTATCATCATTCCTTAATTTTTATGTATTGTCCATTAATCCAATGTAATCTATATGCCTCAAATATCTTTCATATAACAAATAATATCAAACACCATCTACTAAAGTAATATAAATTGGATTCACTTACCTGAATCCCTCACCATTTTTCCTTGTTGTTAGCGGCACCATCCGTAATTGATTGGTGTTTTAGTTAAACAGATAATAAATCATGTTAACTGATTTTAACATATATGTTAAATGGTATAGGATATTTCATAAGTTATCAATTTAGTCCTCAATTAAATTAGTTATCTAAATTTACCTTAAACTTAATTAATCATATCTATCCAATAGTCTAAAATATCCACTAAAATTTTACAATATAAATCTTTTATGGAATAAAAATTTCTAGTATTCAAAAAGACCTAATGGGTCATTACATTAGATACCGATTTACCCACCGCTCATCCTCGAATGTTCAAAAAAAGGAGAAGAAAGAATAACCCATTACCAACAACCTGAATTACGATTTTATAAAGTTGGTGTACATCTCTTTTTTTCTTTTAGCTCCTCCTAAAAATTATTCATCAATATCAACTACTAAGAACTGAACTTTCGGATCAAATTTTGGCAGATTTACAATAAGAATAAAATTTCAAATCACATACTAACTCATGAACCCAATCAGAATCAAAATCACTTGATCATAGCACAACCATTTGGACAAATATTTTTCTCGCATAATCACGATAAAATTCTGAGTCAATATTATCGGCTATAATAAAAATGAACCTGAACCATCCACTCCTCATTCATAATGCAAAAACCATCATAGATTTTATCAAGATTTCATTCTTACAATCAACTCTTCTCACGAGCTTAAGTTATAAAATATGATCTTTACACATGGGTACTCATCATAGAAAATTAAAAAAAAAATCTAACTCAATGAAGGAGGTGGTCAAGTAACCACTTAGCAAGCAATAAATTCAAACATATAGAACCACTAACAACTCTGTCAAAAAAATAGATCAGTAGAAGTGACTGCAAACAATCCTTAAGAGCGATAAAGCTAGACTCAACAGGACCCATATTCAATCACATATATAGCTAAAGTATGACCTTAATAATGAGATAAATTTTAAGACTGCAGGATAATTATAAGTATTCAAGGTAGCTCTTCTCTAAATTTTTATGATCAAGATGACACTCGTAGAATTACAAAAAAGCTTCAATTGCCCTAAAGCAACATCTATTCCATCATATCTAAAATGATTGAGTCTCCACAAGCACCTTACTATACCAATAGAGCATCACATTAGTATGTGTAATCTTAGCAATAGTTTCAATTGCCACAAAATCCTTAATAATCATATAGAACTTTAGATCCATACCGTAATTACCCGATAAGTCATCCATCATAATCAGATAATCCAAATTAAATAAATGCAACATCTTCCTAAGATCACTATTCGTCAGTTGAATAAAATTCATTCTTCATAAAAAATATGGATAAACTCCTAATAAGTTTGTACTAACTCAGTTCACATTATATGGTCATGTCTGAACTCAAAGGTGAAAATTCGTATCACCTTCGACTTCAAATAAAAGATCTATAAGGGATATCATGTTCCTTCACCTACCTCATATTCCTTCCATAACGTCAATTTCAAATGACTTAAATTATTCAGTAGATTTTTTTTATTCCTTTAACTAACTTGGGCACCAATCATATCCTTTAATCAATAATTCATGATATGATTTTTTTCTCATACTCTAAATGGAAGCTTTAAGTAACACCCTTCCTTCGATCCTTTAATAGTTAAAAGTAACTAACTTTAAAATTCAAATCATGCATAAGTCCTTAAAAATGTTCAACATCCAATACACTTCAATCACTTCATACTTTACCAATTCATACCTTGACAAAATATACTATCATGAACGTAGACTCACTATGAAGAACTTGAATTCTAACTCCAATCATATTATCTAATTCCCCCTATCTGTCAACATTAACTCATATCACTAAGATCTTTAATAATTCGTGTATCTTAACTTATTATTGACCACCTCTTTATCGAAATTACCATATCACTTTCAAAATTTTAATGTATACATTACCATACTCAAAATCACAAAAGGGCTTACCACTATATTCAAGTCGCACATATATAGATTATTTTTTTAAATATTACTCAATAGTTCTAACTCAGATCAATGATACATAACATTATCATCAAAACCAAAGCAGAATAGATAGAACCCGTATCTCTCTTCACTCTCTCGAAAGATACATCTTTTATCTTTACCATCAGAGTGAATGTCTTTGTTCTTGTATTTGTCTAAAGGCTAACATACATCTCACTTATTTCATTCATTTTCAACTCTAGCACTTTTTAATTCTATTTGAGAAATGTCTCAACACATTCTACATCTTTTTATACGATCACATCACTTATCAAATAGTAGTAATTCATAATTTTATAGAACCACGAGTCATTATTATCATATTGAATTCATTTAATCAAAAATTCTTATTATATGATTGCATCCTGATCACCACCCATCACGAATTCTTATTATCATTATGCTCAGTAGCCATTGTCATCATCTTGAAGTCAATCTTATCATCGACATGATATTTAAAACCCTAGTTATACTATTAGAATCCAAAGGACTAACTTAATTTTATATACACTTTTCTAATAAATCCTTCATTGCCTTCTCCCAAGTTACTCGTTGCGACTCTCTTTATCCATAAGCTTATAATTTCAATATTGATCCACTCCAGTAGAGCTTATTATGAAATCAGCAATTCTCATTTAAAATTCTTGAGATACACTTCACCGCCTACCCATTAGTCATACCAAATATCCATCACTAAAATTTTTCTTACCAATACTTAGCCCAAGTGTTCATAGTAACAAACTAGTCGATTTCTCAAATGTGGACACAATATCGAATCTCACTATATGAGCATATGATACAACTAATAACTCTTTAAGTAATTTCCATATACCACTAGCACTACACAAATACAAAAACATTAGATTCATTACTAGAATGCATCACACTTAATAAGAAAATAGTCCCCAAATACCCCATTTGATTGCAGATCAGAAAAGTTTTTACAATAATAGCATTGGATGTTTCTGCCTGTGGTCTGAAGTATAACAATGGATTCTATGACCCATCCGATCATTGACTCTATCGAGCTGGGCTACAATAGTTTCAATTTGCTCATCACCCTAATTGGATCGGTGACCACAACGATGCTGGCTATTACGCCTCCTAGAATAACGATTCCTACTTTAGTAAATCATAAACTTAAAGTCTCACACAATTATATACTATCTTGGATATGCATCTTAGGCTCCTTCCTTATCTAATGGCTTAGCCTCGATTCACTATTTTTATCTGAGCATCATATTCACCGTACTTGTAACATCATATTTTTTCAAGTCAATATCTTAATTTCTTACTTAGGCTATGTCAAGTTTACTAGAGAAAACCTCCAACTAATAGTATCTCTCGTCATGCTATCCCTTTTTTCATAATACTCCCCTAGAGCTCAAGCTTAGGGTCTAGTGTTAAACATGTACATTCATACTTTTAACATGTCATTCTAATGCTAACTATTAGATAAAGTCAAGAAATGTTAAACCACTAAATCTCTGATAAAAATTAACCTTTAAGTTACAGTATATCTAAGTATAGTCTATTATCACACTCTCTTCCATAAGTTAAGCAATATCTATCTTATGCATTATAGATCTTTGTTTAGCTAGGTCCATAATTCTATAAACCTCATATGATTCTTCTTTCAAATCATGAGCCTAGTTTAGAGGTACCACCTTATTTCCTCTGCTCTTCAACTCAAAACCTATATTTGATTTTTTTTTCTAACACAATAGCATGTCAACATCAACTCCATTCTTATGTGAGTGTACTCCATCTTATACTAACTAACAACTCTTCCTCTACCTTTATCATGAAAGTTAGATGATACTTACTACTTTAACCAAAACTCAAGAGGAACTTGACTTATGACCCCATTTATTAGCTTATCAATCACAACATGACGCTTAGCTACTTACTTCAATCATCTGTTATTCCCACTCTTCACGATTTCTATATCTTTCTAACTCTAGGATTATTCTATCACTTATAATTTACAAAAGCCTTCAATCACTTTTTCTCGGGGGATCAAATACCACTAAGTATTCATAGCCATAACTTAGTTATCTTCTTAATGATAATATCTGAAGAACGGTTCGGAGAATAAAGTCTAAAAGTACATCATACCTTGCTTTAGCTCAAGCACATGATTCATATAGAAATAAAAGTGTATTATTTCAAATTAATAAACTTAAGCACGCTAGTTGGCTCCTCTCAAGCCTAATATAGTCCCTTTCTTTCTGAATACTTTATCTGAAGTAACTTATTAATAAGGATTTAGGTTTTTCTATTTCAACTACTTTAAGTATGAGAGGTAGTAGAACGAATCTAGTCAAATACATGAATCTGGACAAGTTTCTTAAAAAAGTAACCCTATTGCACAATTCAGAGTGAGAGAAAAAGATCAGATACCAATTGGTATCACCTATATACCAATAAGATCTAAGTAATAGTACGAAAGAAATAAAGAAGTAAGTTTTCCTAAGGTCCTATAGCCTCTCGAAGAAAAGTAAAGACATCCTCGTACTATTCTACAAGACTCTACTAGAATTGTCCTTATGTAATGAGATCAATGAACCTAAAGCTCTGATACCAAGTTTGTCACAATGTAAAATATACCATGAGTGGCACCCGCACTTTCACTCCTAGGTGGGCAAACCAACATATACACCCAATCCATACTAAGAGTTCACTTATAAAATATAATCTTAACGTGGAAGTTCAACTTATAAAAGCAAGAATAACAAAACCTATAATTTCTATTACACAACATTTCCCAAAGCTTGAAAGTTATCATATTAAGGACATCTAATTCAAGTACTAATTGTAAGAGTGGCAAGATTAGAATATATCAATAAAATAGTTTATGTTCGAAAGCTAAGGACACCAAGCCATAACTGATAGAATCTAATATGAGCTAGAAGGTTAGCTCACCCTGAAATCTGATATACTGAAGATTGCTAGAGCTGAGGGCGAGGCAAAATTGATAGAATATTCGCTGCATTCAATAAAAGCAAACAAAGAAAAACACAAATAGGAGTCAGTATGAGCCACATGTACTGAGTAGGTATCATCGACCGACTCCAAATAGAAATTAATATGCATAAGTAATATCAGAAAATCAACTATAACACCTAACAGGTGGCAAGTAACAAGCAACAGGTACAAATGATAACATCATAAAACAAGTACGTAATCAGATAATAATATAAAAAAATGAACATGAGGACTCAGGCCTCTACACTATACTTCTTTTGGGTGATGTGTTATTTGAGATTGAGTATATTAAATTATTTTAATATGTTTTCCTTTATTATTATCATGTCGGAACGTGGCACCCAAGCCTATAATATATGGGTCAAAATGTGACACCCGATCCTATAATATATATATGTGTCTTAATGTGACACCCAATCCTATAATATATATGTGTTGGAATGTGACACTCAATCTTATAATATATGTGTCGGAACGTGACACCCAATCGTATAATATATGTGTTGGAACGTGACGCCCGATCCAATATATATAATTCATTATTCTTTATCATCACTTTTCACTTTATTAGTAATGTTTCACCAAGATTTCTTTATTCAAGGCATCACTTTGAGAGATCAAGTTCAAGATTATGGTTTTCGTGGTCTTGGGATTGCAGACCAATCACAACAATATATCAGTCAACTGAACCACAATAATTAAGTGCATAGCAAATATCACAGCTTTACTTAATGACTATCAATTGCTATTAAGAGCCTCTGTATTAGATAGAACAAACCATAACCTACCTCAACCGAAGAACCGAAGTCGAGCGAGCTAGTCACCACCGCTTTTCCTTCCTCCCATATCTACAAATATTTCGAACCTATCAAATATGTAATATTCATAAGCAAATGAGTCCATAAACACCCATATTACTACATGTCTAGCTTAAACCCAAAAACTCACCCAATTCTTTAATCAATTTTCTAAATTTCAAGCCTAAGATCAAGTTTTGTTCCTCTAAGTAACCTTAACTCTAATTATATTTAAAAGAATAAAGTATATGAAAATTAACTAATACTAAAAGTGCTAAAATAATGATTTGCTGAACCTATATTATAAGAACTTCTAAATTCTTCTACCTAGAACCGTCTAAACATATATAGCAGCTAGCCTCCTTACAATCTATTTTATATGTGTGTGTGTATATGTATATATATATATATATATATATATATATAAGGTAGCATCTGATGGCTATTGGTTAATTGTTAAAGTGTCGTCATCATCATTCCTTAATTTTTATGCATTTTCCATTAATCCAATGTAATCTATATGCCTCAAATATCTTTCATATAACAAATAATATCAAACACCATCTACTAAAGTAATATAAATTGGATTCCCTTACCTGAATCCGTTGTCGTTTTTCATTGTGTTAGCGGCACCATCCGTAACTGATTGGTGTTTTTGTTAAACGAATAATAAACCCTGTTAACTGATTTTAACATATATGCTAAGTGGTGTAGGATATTTTATAAGTTATCAATTTAGTCCTCTAATTAAATTAGCATCTAAATTTACATTAAACTTAATTAATCATATCTATCAAATAGTCTAAAATATCCACTAAAATTTTATGAGATAAATCTTTTATGGAATAAAAATCTCTAGTATTCAAAACAACTTAATGGGTCGTAACAACCTTTCAAAACTTTCGATTCTGCACTCAAACATTATGTCTAATAAATAACAACTAACAGTGCTTTTAAAAACATAGAAATATAAAAGAAATAAGAAATAAAACCTTGTCAAAATCATCCATATTATCAGTATCTTTTGAGGGCCGATTCCTTTTCTATTTTTTTCTAGTAGATGAAGCCTTACTTGTTGACTTTGGAATAAACACATCCTCTATGAAGTCATCATCATCATCAATAATTTTTTTCTGCTTTAGGTCAACATCTATTTTCGTCTTGTTACATTTCGAAACCACATTATCAATACGTTTTTTCAAAACTCTTTTTTAGTTTTTTTTCCGCTGAGCTTCAATATCACTTTTTGTCCCTTTATCAAATGGTAGATTATATATAGATTGAAAAATTCCTAAATCAAAAGACAACACATCGTTGTTCAAACCACCATCAGAACTACTACTAACAACATTCACAACAGTAACATTGCTAGGACTTCTTCTTTTAGCTTTCATAGCAGGGGTTTCCTGCCTTGTATTAAGATCAACAATATATTTGATTGAACTTGAACCCTCAATGGAATGAGGGTTTTGAATCCTAGTACTACTTCTAGGTGTTGATGTCTCATTCATCTGTTAGACCCCGTTTTTCTTTAAATTAAGGATAATTATCCAATTAGGAAATATTATTGTGGATGTCGTGTAATTTGAACTTAAGTAATTTTTTTCCGATGCATGATTAGAGTATCAAGTGAATTTGACGTGCATAATTAAGTTTGAGTCGGAAGTCCTCGATTGGATAAAAATAG
>JAOTQJ010094705.1:0-11846 GCA_025642045.1 Solanum sejunctum
ATATATATATATATATATATATATATATATATATATATATGTGTGTGTGTGTGTGTGTGTGTGTGTGTGTGTGTGTTTGTGAATAATGACCTAACATCGATGGGATCGGAGGCAAGGTGCGCTTTCTCCAAGGGTCCATACTCCTTTCTCTTGAATAATGTGCCTAGCATGGGTATATTTCTGATCATTGTTGATAATGAACTGTTGTAGATCTCCTTTTGTAAATAGGCCACCTCTTTATCCATGTTGGAGTAGACCACGAAATTCCAAGTTATACCTCACTTGGTCTTATGTTGGTTACCATCCCATCCTCATTATATATGAAGTATTTTTGTATTCATGCATCAGGCACCTCATGGCATATTGATATAAAGTATTCACTTGATATATGATTCCTTTTATATATGTGTCCTTGTCATCTAACATTAAATATAGATTTAATAAGTACATATGTATTGCATGTCCACATACTTAGTGCATTCAAATATGCTAATGTATACTTTTGCCTACATGATCTCACCATGTAGGGACTGAGGACTACCTTCATCCATTGTACGATGGCTAGCTCGAATCTTGAGACAATTGTTATGGTAAGTCCTATCTTCCAAGGGGAATCACCATTTCTCTACCTATGGTGCTTTTGGTTTATCTTATTTACTTTGAGGGTGAGCCCCAGATATATATTGGCCCCTGTCCTATCTTATGATTAGAGGCATTATTGGACATTTTGTAGACTTCTTTACATTATATGCTAAGTGTTGTATTTGGATTTATGGTTGTAGATATGGTTATGTAATAGCTATGGTCATTATGGATTGATTATGAGCTTATTTTATGATTTCATATTATGATATGGAAGATCGTAAGTCTTATGTTGCCCCCATAGAGAGAGACATACCTACCCGCCCCTTAGTTTGTATGTACTAATGTGTTATATGAATCCATGTTACTCCCTATCCCCTATGACATCCCAATAGCGTGAGTCCTACTTTCCCATCCCTTAGAATTATGTGTTTACTATTCATATGCACTTCTGGACTGATGATGTACGAATAGATGCTACGAGGCTTGTTTGGGGACTCTTGGGTTCCCATTCGCTAGGTCACACCTAGGCCCTAGGTTTGGGTTGTGACATCGACTCAGTCCAAAAGCCTAAGTTAATGGTGGTTGGTGTAAGGGTAAACAAAAATGAGGGGGAATATTAGTGATACATAGAGAAGGAGATAAAATATATACTGGGTGCAATAAAAATAAGTGATTCCTAAGTAATGAGCAAAAACAAAAAATGATGTGAAAATACAAGGCAAAAAGCTAAAAAAAAATTTAATAAGGCACCCTAAAAAGCTTGAAATAGGAGAAAGGGAAAATGAGATGAAAAATAACAGTATTGCTAGGGAAATTGTGTAAAAAAATGCAGTGTTAAGGAGGGCCTTTAGTCACTTGCAAAAAATGCCTTATTAAAGCCCTCTGAGCCTACGTTACACGCTAGTAAAGTCCTAAAGTGATCCTAGTCCAAGTAGTCAAAGGTCATAATCATGATATAGGGATAAGCTGTCACGCCCCAAAGTCCCGTTAAGGCTGACTGGCACCCATTGTCGATGAGACTCGGGAGAACCAACCTATATATATGCACTTTTTATACAAATTATGAGGGATTTATGTATTTAACATGTCTTTAAGAAAATAAGCGGTGATAACAAGTCAAAAGAAAATGCATATGACTAGGTTGTTGGGGCAACGGTGTCTAAAGTATGAGACATGATTTCACTTTGCTTTACATAGTCTACAAGGCTTCTAGATAAAGAAAAACATCTGATAAGGGTCGAGACAGGCCCTGCCTCAATAATCTGTACAATATAGGCATATAACCTCTAGACATGCACAAAGCCCCGAAGCAGCCTGGAGCTTGGAAACAACAGCTGAATATCTTGTACTCCTACTAGGGAGATCTACTAGCACTTATACATGCAGCATGAAATGCAGGTCCCCCATAAGGGACGTAAGTATGAGATAATGTACTGAGTATGTAAGGTAGGATATATTGTATGCAAAGTAACAATTCAAATGAAACCATGCACTAGTACAAGATTAGCACTGGTACAAGATTAGAGACCACCTTTGGATATACTTTGGAATTATGTACTTTATGTTCTTTATATTACTTTACCTTTACTGTATAATCTGTGAGTAGCTGTAAAACAAATGACCAACTGATCAGTGGTAAACTGTATCCGGATCATCCCTGGTTAGGTTATTCCTCAACCCCTCGAGCTACCACCCGTAATAAGATTTTTCCATGGCTAGGGGATTCTTTCACCCCTAGGGATATCGGGATCATCCCTAGCTAGGTTCTTACTTAACACCCTTAGGCTACCACCCGTGATAGGATCGTCTCTTGCTAGGTGATGCTTCCACCCCTCAGGCTACCACCTATCAATAAACAATATACTTTACCTTTTAATTACCTTTGAGATGGTTCTTATGGTGGTCACATTATTGGAGCTGTAGGACTATATAGGTAACATGTGACATGTAGATAATCATACAAGACAATATGACAATGAAAAAGAGTATGTTACACAAATAATGAAATGCGTATGAAATGAACAACTCGTGAACTTTATCTAGTAACAAGACCCCATGTAACTTAGTATACAAGCGTGTATGTAGATTTGAAAGTGACTATGTATGGAAGCATGTAAACATATCAAAGAATGGAGACACGATTAATAGTTGTGTCGGAGTTGGCAAGTGCCTTTATGTACCAAGGAGAGATCTATGTTTCATGCAAAGTGATACAAAATCAAGTAACCTTACATACCTCACTGTATGACCTTGTTACCACCTCAAGATAACCTTGCCTTCCTACAAATACTTATCTACAACATGGAAGGTAATAAAACTAGCATTAATAGCCAATTGATACACCTTGGCAGCCCAATCACATAACAAAACATCAAGCGGGTATTTATAAACCCAAGCGTATTCTTCCAACCTCTATGTCTCTAATCGTATTTTCCAACAAACATTCACATATAAACCTCCTAACCACCCTGTCTTAATGCCATAACAGTCCTACAACAGCCCACAAAGTACAACACATAACAATTCCACACAATCTAAAAATGGACAGCATAACGTTACCTTCCTTTGCTACATTTCGACAATGATAACTCCAAACCTATTCCAACTCTAACCAAACTGTTATAGAAACATTTACATATATGAACAAACCTAAAATAGTCTTATAGTATCACTTAAGAATTAATGAAGGATGTGTGCTTATAGCCTTACATACAACAGCCCGCAAGTTCCAATCAACATGACGCTTAAGATAACACAATAAAATGCACTTGTTAAATGAAACAAAAGTCAGTGCAGAAACCTTAGGGTGATGTTTATAACTTAAATCATGTTAAAAAAACAAAGTTCTCTCCATAATACAACTTACAAACCATAGAGAAATCACTATAACAAAGGCAAGTGTGCAATAACTTTCTACCCACATGTTGTCCAACAAGTTCAGCAAGCATAACTAGTATCTATTTCTTGTTTTTCATGGGGAAACTATACTAAATACACAACTATAATTACTTACCTTTGTCTTAAAGGTTTAGAGTCTTCTTAAGAACCCTAAAACAATTGTTTGGCTGCTTCACAAAGTTGAGAAAAGTTGAAAGGAAATTTAGAGAGCAAATCTAATTTTTGTTTGGTCAAGTTGAGAAGTGACTTCTGGGAGCTGATTTGACCCCTTTTTGTGGTGTTATTTGGCCGACCTAAGGAGCAATTCTCAGCCTTAATTCCCTAAGTAGGTTATGAAGCTCCCTTCTCCTTTCATTTGGGCCTTTAGGGGCTCCAAATTGATTGGACTTGAGCTGCCTATTTTCATCTTCCTTCTTTAATTGGGTTGGGCACAAAGTATCCCAGAACTTGTGATGTATTAGGCCCCATTTAATATCCTCCTTAGGCTGATCATATAATCCATTTATGATACTAAAACATGGTCTAAATTTATACCCTTAACATAGACTTTATTCATAATCGAACTTGGACAAATTCGACATCGAGCCTCATCTCCGTTTAACTAACAAATTTAAGCTAAATAAGTAGGTGACTCACTTGCTAGCTTCCTAAGTCCTATAAGCACCTCAATTCTCTCACTTAATTTAAGGATATAATCTCCTTAATTTGATACAAAACTGTATACACTCGACCCACTTAAGCGTTAGACGCACATATAGCCCATTAACACGAGATTCAAGCACCTTTAACAATTAGCGCTAATTTGACCAAATCATGTCATGTTTCATTTGCATTATATTAGTACTATAAGGGTGGGGTGTTACATCTTCCTCTCCTTAGGAAAATTCATCCTCGAATGCTAGCACAAATGGATAGCTTAACCAAGTTAAACTTGTACTTACTCACACTTTCGACAACACATTAAGTATTCAATCACACGTACCTATTAGTGTCCCAATTCTGCATCTTGGATTTCCTCTTTAGCTTCAATTAAGTAAGGGTACTTTGATTTTATCGCATTCTCAACCTTTTTTGTTATCTCTTCTGCTTGTTAGTTTCTTCAAAGTACTTTTACTAAAGCTATTTCTTTATTCCTTAGCTTCTTAACCTGATACTCTAGAATGGCAACAGGTACCTCTTCATAGGTGAGATCTAACCTATACATCCTCCATGGGAGTGATACTGGATGGGTCACCTATGCGTTTTTGAAATATTGAAATATAAAAAGCTGGATGAACCATTGAAAGCTCTTGGGGTAGCTCGAGTTCATATGCAACCTTCCTAAACCACTTAATAATATGATATGGCCCTATGTAACGTGGGCTCAGTTTTACTTTCTTACTAAATCTCATAACCCTTTTAATTAGAGACACCTTTAAAAATACCCAATCACCTACTGAAAATTTCAGTCCTCTTCTCCTGGAATCCGCATATGATTGTTTATGACTTTGGGCTATTTCTAGCCGCTGTTGTATCACCTTAACTTTTTCCGTGGCTTGTTGTACTAGATCTGGCCAAAGTAAGGTGGTTTCACCCACTTCAAACCATCCAATTGGCGATCTATATTTCCTTCCATACAAAGTTTCATAAGGTGCAATTTTCATACTCTCATGGTAGCTATTGTTATAGGCAAACTCAATAAGTGGCAAATGGTCCACCCAACTACCTTTAAAGTCCAATGCACAAGCTCGAAATATATCTTCAAGTGTCTGAATGGTGCATTCTGCTTGACCATCTATTTGAGGGTGGAATGTTTTACTCAAATTTACTTGTGTCCCTAAACTCCTTTGGAAGGACTTCCAAAACTTCGCAATGAATTGAGCTCCTCGGTCAGATATAATGGAGATTGAGACTCTATGAAGCCTGACTATCTCTTTGAGGTATAGCTTGGCATACTCTTCAGCTGTATAATCACTCCTAACTAGCAAGAAGTGTGCTTACTTTGTGAGTCTATCAACTATTACCCATATGGAGTAAATCTTCTAAGATAAGTAAGGCAAACCTGTAACAAAATCCATATTGATAATATCCCACTTCTATGTTGGAAGCTCTATACATTGCATATAACCTCCTGGCTTTTGGTGTTCTACATTCACTTGTTGGCAATTTGGATATTGAGCCACAAATTTTGCAAGGTCCTTTTTCATTCCTCCCCGCCAAAACATTTCCTTTAGGTCATGGTACATCTTAGTTGATCCTGGATAGATGAAATATCGGGAATGATAGGCTTCTTTCATTATCCTCTTTCTTAATCCATCAATATCAGGCACACATAATCTATTCTAATAGTAAAGTGCTCCATTTTGTGCTAGGTCAAAGCCCTATTATTGCACCTTGACTCACCTTTTCTTTAAGCTATTATAGAACAGGATCCTCAAACTGTTTTTCTTTCACCTCTATTACCAATGAAAACTCCGTACCATTATGCATCATAACCCCTTCCTTTGGAGTTTCAAGAAGGCAAACTCCCAAATTAGCTAACTGAAGTAGATTCTTAGTCAATCCTTGACTTATCACAGCTTGGTCACCAGTATTCATGATTGCCTTACGACTCAGAGCATCAGCGACCCCATTTGCTTTCCTCGAATGGTACAGTATATTAATGTCGTAATCTTTTATTAGTCCTAGCCATCTACGCTATCTTAAGTTTAGGTCTTTCTGCTTAAAAATGTATTGTAGACTCTTATAATCAGTATATATGTCAACATGGATCCCATACAAATAGTGGTGCCATATTTTCAAAGTAAATACCACTGCTGCTAGCTCAAGATCATGAGTTGGGTAGTTTTTCTCATGTGGTCATAGTTGCCTAGATGCATAAGTAATTACCCTAACATTTTGTGTCAGAACACACCCTAATCCAACTCCTGAAGCATTGCAATACAATGTATATCCCTCAGTACCTTCCGAAAGTACTAGCACAAGTGCAGAAGTTAGCTTATTTTTTAGCTCCTGGAAGCTCTCTTCACATGCATTATTCCATTGGAACTTGGTTGCCTTATGTGTAAGATTTGTTAGGGGTGCAGAAATAGAAGAAAGGCCTTCAACAAACCTCCTGTAATAGCCTGTCAAGCCTAGAAAGCTCTGAACTTCCATGGGTGTTGTTGGTCTTGGCCAATCTTTCATACTTTCTATTTTTTGTGAATCTACCCTTATTCCCTCATCAGACACAATATGACCCAAGAATGCTACTTATTTTAGCCAAAATCATATTTAGAAAATTTGGCATATAACTATCGATCACGAAGAACCTATAACACTTGTCGAAAGTAATCTGCATGATCTTCTTTTGATCTTCAATATACCAAAATGTCATCTATGAATACTATCACGAACACATCCAAGAATGGCTTGAATACCCTATTCATCAGACCCATAAAAACTGCAGGTGCATTTGTTAGCCCAAATGACATAACAAGAAATTCAAAGTGACCATAGCGTGTTCTGAAAGTTGTCTTGGGTATATCGTGCTCCTTTACCTTTACTTGGTAATAACCTAATCTCAAATTAATTTTTGAAAAGCATTTGGCACCCTATAACTGATCAAATAAATCATTAATCCTAGGGAGGGCATATTTATTTTTAATTGTCACCTTATTCAACTATTTATAGTCAATACACATTCTCAAGATGCCATACTTTTTGGTACAAATAACACAGGTGCACCCTAAGGGGACACACTAGGTCTTATAAAACCCTTCTCCGGTAAGTCTTTTAGTTGCTTTTTTAATTCATGCAATTCTGTCGGGGCCATTCTATATAGAGACATAGAAATTGGTTGAGTACGTAGGAGTTAATAAAATACCAAAATCAATTTCTCATTCAGGTGGTAAGCCTGGGAGTTCTTCAGGGAACACATCAACAAATTCATTCACTACTGGAACTGATTGAAGAGTTGGCAGTTCTGCCTCTATATCCCTCACTCTAACTAAATGACATATATAACCCTTAGATATCATCTTTCTAGCCTTAAAGTAAGAGATAAACTTCCCCTTTGGTGCCCCAACAATTCCTTCCCATTCAAGAACCGTCTTATTTGGAAAGTGGAAGTACACTCTCTTAGTTTGGCAATTCACAGTTGTATAACAAGAAGCTAACCAATCCATACCCATTATTTCATCAAACTCCACTATTTCTAGCTCAATTAGGTCAGCCAATGTGTCACGATCACAAATAGCTACTACACAATCATAATAAACCCTTCTAGGCATAATAGATTCACCAGTTGGTGTAGATACTTCAAATGGTTTGTTTAATAATTTGGGTATTCTCTTAAGCTTCCCAGCAACTAGTAGAGTGACGTATGATAGTGTAGAACTAGGGCCAATTAAGGCATATACATTTTGTGAAAAGATGGATAATGTACCTATGACCACCTCAGGTGAAGCTTCTAAATTCTGCCAACTCCCCAGTGCATAAGTGCAATTTTGGACTCTGCTAGAGTTAGCTGTCCCACTAACATCTCTACCACGACCCATAGGTGCTTACTGACCCCTACATGCTGGAGGAACTGATGATGATGATGCAACTACTGATCCCATAGATTGTGACATGTTATCCATACGTCTCCTTAGGCAATCTCTTATCATGTGCCCTGGTGCACCACACCAATAGCAAACATCTATCCTAACATGACATATACTCGGATAACTCCATCCACACTTTTTACAAGGCTTCCTAGGAGTCGTTGATTGGCCTACCAAATAACCAATTGCACAGGCATGTTGCCCTTCACCTTATTGGCCAAATTGATTACTTTGAGACCCTTGAAATGGTGGTGGAGCACTGGATGCAGAGTAGGAAGATGATGGCCTACGTGTTCCATTAGAAAACCAAGGCATAAGCTCACCTTGGGATGGTGTGAACTACCCTATAGATCTCGCTCTTTTGGCCTGCCCCCTTTCCAACTCTTGTGTCCTCCTCCTCTGTCTCTGGTCCTCCAATTTCTATGCAAAAGTCTGTATTCTTGCTATGTCCATATCTTTGTTCAAGGAAGCAATGGTGCAATCTCTGACCAGATATGTATCTAACCTATCTACATATCGGTGAGCTCTATCTACCATTGTAGTAAATGCATTAGGAGCATACCTTGCCAGGATATTAAATTGAAGTCTATACTCTCTCACACTCATATTCCCTTGGTGGAGATTCAAGAACTAGTCTGCATGGGCCTCTCGGATCTATAATACCAAATAGTGGTCAACAAATGCCTCTTTGAACTCTTTCCAGGTAGTTGGAGGTGCATCTATACCCTAAGATTGCTTCCAAGCTTCATACCACAATATATCCATACCCTT
The DNA here is from genome assembly GCA_025642045.1 of Solanum sejunctum. Lineage (NCBI taxonomy): Eukaryota > Viridiplantae > Streptophyta > Magnoliopsida > Solanales > Solanaceae > Solanum > Solanum sejunctum. Next base: position 8,820 of record JAOTQJ010094705.1, read on the forward strand.
TAACCTATATGTTTCTAACTCGACAGCTTCTGTGCCATTAATGTGCATAATATCTAAAGTACGCTGAATATGATCAATAAAGTCCTAAGGGTCTTCATTAGGATCTGACCCAATGAAGGATGGAGGGTCTAAACTAAGAAAATGACGTATCCTGGTACCAGCTGCCCTATTTGTACCACCTGTACCCATTACTGGAGATTCCTACCTTCGACCTTGGACAACAACTATATGAGTCAATAGTTGGACTGCATTTCTCAGATCTTACACAATAGCATCAATCGGTGGTTCTAGAGAAATTTCACTGCTCTCGGGTTTGTCAGAAACTGGAGGAGTTTGAGATATTTGTGACAAAGACACCTCTCGAACCTCATCTCGTTGTCCCACCTGGCTGGGTATAACAACCACCACTTCTACTCCCTTCCCTTTACCTTTGTTCTGCCTTGTTTCTGGCATACTTTCTGTACAAAACAATTTAGGATTTATACATAATGCACCTATTACACTTGGCTTTATAGAACGATCTAAGGAATGAAAAGAAAGTAACAACTCTAAATACCACATAGCCTCCTGATTATAAATGTGGTGCATAACACATTGATAAATAAGATTCTACATAGACATGGCTTTGTAGACTCCCTAGGATGACCCACTTTGATACCACTTTTATCACACCCTAAAGTACTGTTAGAGTGGATTGGCACCCACTGCCAATAATGGTCGGGAGAACCAACCTGTATCTATGTGCTTTCTATAGATATTATAAGGGATTTCTATATGTGACATGTCTTTAAGAAAATAAACGATGATAATAAGTCAAAAGGAAATGCATATGACTAGGCTGTTGGGGCCATGGTGTCTAAAGTATGAGACATGATTTACTTTACTTTACATTGTCTACAAAGACTCTAGATAAAGAAAAACATCTGATAAGGGTTAGGACAAGCCCCGCCTCAACTATTTGTACAATATAAGCATATAAGCTCTAAACATGCATAATGCCCCGAAGCAACCTAGAGATTGGCAACAATATTTGAATATCCTATACTCCTACTGGGGAGATCTACTAGCACCTGTACCTGCAGCATAAAATGTAGGTTCCTCGTATAAGACGTCAGTACGAGATAATGTACTGAGTATGTAAGGCAGAATATACTAAATATAAAGTAACAACTCAAATGAAATCATGCACTTGTACAAGATTAGAGACCGCCTTTGGTTATACTTTGGAATCATGTACTTTATGTTCTTTATATAACTTTACCTTTACTATATAATTTGTGCACAACTATAAAACAAATGACCAACTGATCAGTGGTAAACCGTATCGGGATCGTCCCTAGTTAGGTTATTCCTTAACCCCTCGGGCTATCACTTGTAATAAGATTTTTCCTTGGCTAGGTGATTCTTCTACCCCTAGGGATATCGAGATCATCCCTAGCTAGGCTCTTCCTTAACCCCCTAGGTCTACCACCCGTGATAGGATCGTCCCTGGCTAGGTGATGCTTCCACCCCTCGGGCTACCACCTATCAATAAACAATATACTTTACCTTTCAATTACCTTTGAGATGGTTCTTATGGTGGTCATATTATTAGAGCTGTAGACAGTATAGGTAACATGTGACATATAGATAATCATACAAGACAATATAATAATGAAAAAGAGTACATTACACAAATAATGAAATGAGTATGAGATGAAAAAATCGGGAACTTTATCTTGTAACAAGAACCCATTAACTAAGTATACAACCATGTATGCAAATTTGAAAGTGACTATGTATGGAAGCATGTGAAAATGTTAAAGAATGGAGACATGATTAATAGTTGTGTCAGAGTTGGCAAGTACCTTTATATACCAAGGAAAGATCTATGTTTCATGCCAAGTGATACGAACTCAAGTAACATTACATACCTCGCTGTGTGACCTTGTTACCACCTCGAGATAACCTTTACTTCCTCCAAATACTTATCTATAGCATAGTATGTAATAAAACTAGAATTAGTATCCAATATGTACACCTTGGTAGCCCAATCACACAACAAAACAACACATGGGCAACAAGTGGGTATTTATAAACCAGAGCGTATTCATCCAACCACTACGTCTCTAATCATATTTTCCAACACAGATTCACATGTAAACATCATGAACAACCTGTTTTAATGCCATGATAGTTCTACAACATCCCACAAAGTACAACACATAACTATTCCATACAATCTAAAAATGGACAGCAGAACGTTACCTTCATTCGCTACATTTCGACGTTGATAACTCCAAACTATTCCAACTCTAACCAAACTATTCTAGCAACATTTTCATATATGAACAAACCTAAAATAGTCTTATAGTATCACTTAAGAATTCATGAAGGATGTGAGCTAATAGCCTTACATACAACAGCCTGCAAGTTCCAATCAACATGACGCTTAAGATAACACAATAAAACACACTTGTTAAATGAAACAAAAGTCAGTGCTGAAACCTTAGGGTGATGTTTATAACTCAAATAATGTTAAAAAAACAAAGTTCGCTCCATAATACAACTTACAAACCATATATAAATCACTATAACAAAGGCAAGTGTGCAATAACTTTCTACCCACATGCTGTCCAACAAGTTCAGCAAGCATAACTAGTATCTATTTCTTGTTATTCATGAGGATACTATACTAAATACAAAAATATAATATTTACCTTTGAATTCAAGGTTTATGGTTCATTAAGAACCCTAAAATAGTTGTTTGGCTACTTCACAAAGTTGGGAAAAGTTGAGAGGAAATTTAGAGAGCAAATCTGATTTTTGTGTGGTCAAGTTGAGAAATGACTTTTGGGAGCTGATTTGACCCCTTTTTATGGTGTTATTTGGCCAACATAAGGAGTCATACTCCTCCTTACTTCCCTAAGTAGGTGATGCAGATCTTTTCGCCTTTCATTTGGGCCTTTTTGGCTCCAAATTGGTTGGACTTGGGCTGCCTATTTTCAGCTTCCTTCTTCACTTGGGTTGGGCCCAAAGTATCCAAGA
>JAOTQJ010094716.1:0-11846 GCA_025642045.1 Solanum sejunctum
GGGGGGGGGGGGGAAGTTGAGGCATTAAAGCTAGAAGAACTAGTTTAAAGACATTTACGAGTACAGAAGGATTTTCAAAAATGAAGAACCTGAGACTCCTCCCGATTGATCATCTTAATCTTCAAGGAAGCTTTAAGAGCATGTTTAAGGAGCTTAGTGTTAAAATGGTATCAGTACCATTTGGAAAACTTTCCATCTGATTTGCATCCGGACAAACTTGTCATTTTGGATGTGAAACACAGCAGCCTCAAAGAATCCCCTAGTACAAAGGTCTGATATTCTACAACTTTACTCATTGATTTTAAACAATTACGTCTGCTATTCCAGAGTTAATACATTGCTTTATTTGTTCAGCACTTAAGATGTTTGAAGATTTTGGATCTGAGCTATTTGTGAAAACCAAGGAGAATTTCAGACCTCACTGGTTCACCAATGCTCGAGAAACTACTTTTTAGAGGTTGTTCGAGTTTGACTGAGGTGGATTCATCAGTTGGATAGTTGGAGGTTCTCGTGTTTTCACTGGGTGTAAGAAACTCAAGGAACTTCCTGAAAGCATCTGCAAGCCACAATAGGTTGAGATTTCTCTGATTGCAGTAAATTGGTTGAGATTTCTCAAATACTTGAAGTATATGAAATGCAATAGGTTGTATGCTCGCAAATTATCCTCTAGCTGAAGGTTGGTTGCTCTGTCACTTGTACAAATCAAACACTGTTGTTCCCCTGTACATTTCTACACCTTTTCTCTGATCCATGTTAGGCGAATCCTGCATCCATTGGCGTAAATGTTTTTCTTCATTGCAATGAGATTCCTAGTTGTTTTAGCTATCGGGTTGTGGGATCCTTAATATCTTTTATTGTTGCACGAGACATGGAAAAAGAGTTGCTTGGCATGATCGTTTGGGTTATTTAGGAACCTCAAGGAGAACACTCCATCGCCATCATCACCGACCAGACAAATGGGGTTAAATATCCTCTTTTTGGAGTAGATATTCAAGTTCAGTGTGAGAGTTATGCATGGGTGAGCTATATGCCAAGACGACTTCAAATGCCCAATAAAAGGTGGTGAGAAAATGATGTTTCTATTAAAGAGCGTCAAAGTTTGGGGTTCATCTTTTGTTTATAACCAACCCAAAACATCTTTTGTTCAATATGTTTCCAACTTCTCTTGGGATGCTGGGGTTTTAACATTGGAAAATTAACATGATTAAGCAAACATATGATATGTATTCAAATTATACAATTATAGTTTGAAAAAATTACAGTTTATAGCTATAGTTAGAGTTTTCTTGTTATTTTCTCTCTCCTCTCGTCCTCTCGTCCTCTCGCTTGCCTCTCTTCTCTCTCTCTTCAATTTCTTGTAGATATACAATTACAAATGTATACCAGCTGCATATACACAATTATTTTGATAGATATACAAGTCAATTCGACAGATATACATATACAATATGACTCTTTTCACTCTCGCTTGCCTCTCTCCTCCCTCTCTCGATCTCGATCGTCTCTCTCCTCCCTCTCCCAATTTCACTTGCCAGATATACAGATATATATGTATATTAATTACACATAGATAGTTATTTGACAGATATATACATACAATTTGATAAATATATATACAATTCGTCTCTCGCCTCTCTCTCGATCTCGATCACCTCTCTCCTCCCCTCCATGTCATATAGCTAAGGTTATATTGTGTAATTATGTAAAATGTAACTATTTGACCATATTAAACTTCAAGTCTAGGCTATTTATGAAAATTCCTCAACATTCAACCTGAGAACAAGTATGTGTGTTTGCATTTTGCAAGACTTCCCTACTTCCATTAATATAATCTATGCATTACAAAAGAGTTAATGCCTGAAAATCCCCCTAAATTATTCCCATTTTGCAAGTCTAAACTATAAGCTGTTATGTTACTTCAGAACATGTAACACATTTATCTATGACCTCCATGTTGCTGCTTGTTACCCCCAACATCGTGACATTTCCTATCTAAAATCCCTTGCAGTTCCAAATGGCATGAAGTTTATAACTTCACTCTCTTTATAGTGTGTAGGAGCTACATCGTAATAGCTACCTTTACCTCTGTTATACTGTCCCCTCATAGTTTATAGACTTAACACATTAACAGTTTCCCCCAAATTATTCAATTTCAATCAAAACTGTCCATTTAAAACAAATTTTCAATTAAACACGAACCCTAACTCATTAAATTAAATTCCAAATCAAAAACCCACCACCATTAGAAACAAAAATCAAATACTTCATCTTGTTTGACTTGACACAGAATTTAAGAAAATAAAGAAGCTTTTTCAATTTTGTGGTTTTAAACTAAAGTTATGTCATATGTATCAATATAACGATCCTTTGGGTCATTTTGAATATACTGCATCATTTCTACCATTTAGAGCATCCTATAGCAACCTCAAGTCATTTATGACCTGCTGACACTGGTAGCTCAGTCTTCTGATCGTTCGTTTGGATTTTGTATAGTTTTCAGTGTTCGGAGACCTTTATAACTTGAAAAGTTGACTTCAATCAACAATATGGGTAACAGCCTCAAAACGAAATTTTGACAATTCCATCAATCCCAAAATAGTCAAATTAGGCTAAAAGCATAGTCAACTCAAGTATTGAGACTTCCAGTGCGAGTTTGTACTGTATATAGCATTGAAAATTGGCCAAAAGTTGACTTTGGTCAACATTCTTGAAAAAAATGCCCACATGAAAATTTTGACAGTGGAGTTAGCTCTGAAACATCGAGTTTGGTCTAGAATGATCTTTTGTTCAATTTTCAAGGCTTTCATACTCATTTTGAGCCCCTCAATGGAATTTAGCTAAAATTGGTTATGGGAGTGAGACCCATACTCAGTCATAACGATCTCGTATAAAAATTTTATTTTTGCCATTGAGTCTAGAACGTCGAATTTTGTAGGGTGGCCTAAGTTTGTTTGTGTGCATAGGATCACGGATAAATTTTGAGTACCTCGTAAAAAATTTTGAAGTTGGAATGTATCAGCTTTTCAGTTGATATCTAGTGCACCCAAATTTATTCTCTAAGATCGTGGGCCCTTGGGTAAATTCTTGATTTTAGCTGTTATGTTTGGGTATTTTCAGATTGGTTTTTGGCTGAATTTTGAGGTTTGATATCTTGAGCATTCAGGGTTTGTTTTCAGTTATTCTTGGGTCCAATTTTTGACATTTTTTGCGAGAAATGTCATGATGTACTTGGTTTCAACTGTGGGGGCTCTTTTTGCGATATATTTCTATAGTTAGTTGCTGCCATAGTTAGTTTCTTTAGCTTAAAATTGAGTTATTTTCATGCTTGTTGCTCGTGAGGTATTTCTGGACCCCGAATTGTATCACATTTGAGATATGTAGGGCTGGGGGGGGGGGGGGGGGCTGATTAGGACATATTTTTGGGGTCAATTTTAAAATTTTTTTCATGCGAGTCCCACTTTTTCCATTTTAGGTTCTAAAATTGGTTTGTCCCCATTTCTTGCGAATTTAGTATTTAAATGATAGTAATGACATTGTAAATCTATTTTTGACAATGTGACAACATTCAGAGTCCATTCGATGGGGAAAAACTCCGACGAAGTAAGTTGGAGTGCGCGTGTGTGACCCTCAATAGGCTACGACTTTCCTTTCGTTGGATTGAGATGGTTTGTGTGAAATCATATTGACATAGTTGGAACTTAGGGTAGAGTAACTTATTTATATGCCTTAGGTGTTAGAAATCATGATTTAGACCTTTATCAGAGTTTCTATTGTGAAGAAGAGTGTAGAAGATCAGATACCAATTGGTATCACCTATATACAATTGGATTCAAGTAATAGCACGGAAGAAATAAAAAAGGAAGTTTTTCTAAGGTCCTATAGCCTCTCGAATAAAAGTAAAGCCGTCTTCATACAGTTCTATAAGACTCTACTAGATCTATCCTTATATGATGAGATCAATAAATGCAAAGTTCTGATACCAAGTTTGTCACAATTCAAAATAGGCTGTGAGTGACACCTACACCTAACCTCCTAAGTGGGTGAACTAATGATACAAATGCCAACCTATATTTATAAAATACAATAATAATGAAAAACTCAAACTTATACAACAAAGAGTAGCAAAATCACTAAGTCTATTACATAACATTTTCCCAAAATCTAAAAGCCATGACATCAAGGATGTTTCTTCCCTAGCATACACAAGTGTACGTAGTCAACCTAAGTAATATAGTGGCTCTTTTATTTCCTCTTCCATTGAGTTAGAAGTATTTATGCAATTGAGATTATTATTATTCCTATTTCTTATATTATTGGAGTCATCATTCGTGGATACTTCCCATGAACCCTAATGAAGTTGATGATCATGACTATTCTTTACATTATTTGGTATTGAGATTGATGGGTTTTCAATAACATCATCAACATCAACATACCCCAGTGCCTCAAAAGGCTCCCGCTTATTGCGGGGTGAGGGGGGGTCGGATGTATGCAGCCTAAAACCTATGTTTAAAAACATAAAGCAGCTGTTTCCAGATGACCCATGAGGAGCATCTAAAGTTGCATTGACTAACTGCTACTTCACAAATGAAAGAAGCGCAGACAGTTTAAAGTTTTGAAGTATTAAAGAAAAGTATTATGTTCAAAATCAAAACTTTGCATATTGACCTATTGAGAGTCAAACCCACTCTCAATTACAAATCACTCAAAGAAAACAACTTCTTATAATATTTGTCCCTAAATAAAGATTCTAAGAAGATTGTCGAATAAACTTGAACAATCAAGAAAACCTAACTCTAGATCTTGCTTGAATGCTCTCCTTAAGTGCCCGTGCTCTTGCTTGAATCTCACATGATCAGAATGCAAAAGCGGTCTCATGAAGGTTAAAGATTGTATTTATATTAAACCCTAGAGACCTTCCATGTATGACTCTTTTGTTGAGTAGGGCACATATTTCGTTTCCTCAAAGGAGTCTTTTTCCTGATTGACTTCCTTTTCTGAGTTCCTACTTTGATTTGGTTTCCTTATACAACAATCCATCTTCAACTAGGACTATGCCTTCTGACCACTGGTGCAACTCATAATACATGGATCAGTTTGTCATCATCAAAACACTTTAAGTGCACCTGCCTCATCCTAACAACTTAAATATTTTGAAAAATATTTTTCAAAATCAATTTTTTTCCTCCAATTAAAGGAAAAATGATTTTCCTCCAAAAACTAAGGACAAAACGTTACAAAACTCTTCTCTAACATCAAATTACAACATTTTTTTTCTTACCCCTACATCGAACCCCCACCGAAACCCAAAACACTTGACCCACAAACCCCCTACCCCCATCCCCATCCCCAATAAAATAATATTTTTAAAATTATTTTTTAAAAATTTTTAAATTTTAAAATTTCATTTTTCCCGCACCTCATATCCCGACCCCCTACCAGCCCCATCCTCACTAATAAGTGGTGTCGATTCTATCCAATTAGTAACAGATTTTCAAGAACTTGGGTGAGCATTTGACATTCTTTGATCATTTCAATCTCTTTCAACACTTTTGCCTTTTACTTTTTGAGACTGTGTTCCTCTTGTATATGTGTATATGTTATTTTGGCCTAATTACATGATTTCTAGGTAATTGAGTTGAAACTCGTTCTACTACTCTTATTCCTTCTTTACGAGTAATGATTATTATATTTCAACTATTCAAGTATTTTATGTAGGGTGTAATGATTATGGGGTGTAACTTTACACAATCACTATGGCATGAAATGTAATGATGATAGGGTGTACCCCACTTTACACAAATTAAGGAAATGAGCTACTCTATGAGCATAAATCTATGAAGTATGATTTATGTCAAGATTACAAATTTATGACAAGTATGAATTATGATTTATGACAAGTATGATCTTATGTCTATGTTATGTATTTCGTGAGTTGTTAACTTAGCACCGAATGGGACTTGAGGTGAGGGCTCAACTTATGGGGTCCTTATGTAAATCTTCTAAGTATCATAACTACATTGCCACCATAAGATTTATGTTTGATTTTCTAGTGGATCTACATAACTTATGACACTCCCTTAGAGGGGTAGGAGTTCTACCTTTTCAAGTAAGGCTCCCTTTTCTCTGATGTATGAGTAGACATCAGGATTCCATGTTATAACTCGCGTGATCTTATTGTTAGTTATGGTTACTTTTCACATGGTCAATATTATTATTTATCGACTACCTATCTTTTTTTAGGCCTTCTATGTATTCCTCTTTACTCTTTTAGTCCATTTGTTTTTGGGCACAAACACTTCAGTCCATTTATTGTTATGATGTCCACTTCCTGGTGTTGCATCCTCTTAAGGAAATTTTTTTCCTGCACTATCTAGTTTGTTTGAGTTTATAAGAACTCAATTTTGACCTATAGTTTAACCTATTTCCAGATCTTAAATTATTAATTTGATTTAGGTACTATTTGGGTGGTAATAATAAATTTATGGGAGAGTTAGAGTGGGTACCACTCACAGCCTAGTTCAAGGTCGAGACTTAGTTGGTATCAGAGCCCTATATTCATTAATCTTATTGTACCAAAATGAGTCTATAGAGTCTTATGAAACGGTACAACGATTACTGTACTTTTCTTCAAAAGGCTATATGACTTTAGGAAATCTCTTTTACACTTTTCTTCGAAAGACTACATGACTTTAGGCAATCTCTTTTATATTTTTTTCTTCTATCATCTTGTTGTGCTAAAACTTGATTTCAATTATTATCTGGTGATCCAAATTTATATCTAACCTCTCTATTTCACTCTTTTGTCTGCAAATGGTTGACACGTGCTACAATGATGTCAGTCCAGCAACTCCCACCAATGACCTAGCAAAGGAGCCAGTGACAAGAGGACAAGGGAGAGGATGAACAAGGGGTAGAATTGAGGAATAGTAACACCTACTAGAGTTGAGGCGCAAGCTGCGAATGTACCTATATGAGAGGCCCCTCTTAAACCTCAGTTTGAGATAGAGGAGAATGTAGAGATTGAGTTTGAGGAGAATGCATAAATTGAGGAAGATACATAAGCAGAGACTATAGCAGTTCCCCTTTTAGACCCAACAATTGCCTAGCAAGTATTGACTTTTTTGAGTGGGTTGGTAAGTTATGAAACTATTTCCACGGTGCCTATTGCCCTAGGTCCAAATACTCACATTGATTTTTCATCTTTTGGTTTAGTGATGTCTCTGGAGGTGATGATGGAAATGTTACTATAATGACTCGGATGTTGTATGACTTCGTGGGAGCTTGAAAATTCAATTTCTTGGGGTTTTGGACCAAGGTGGCACTTCAAGGGAGATATCATGTCCCGTGTGAGGTCACACGATCCGTATGGCCTCTAGTGAGGTGACCCTTAGCCTAAAAATTTGGCATTGGTTTTCATGTGGAGTTTCAAGATAAGGCACGCCACACTTGAACCCCACATGGACCGTATGACACTTCATAGACCGTGTGGAGGGCAGTGTGGTGGCCTTAGGCTTGTAACCTCGCCATTTTGGACTAAGTGAAGGTACATGGACTCTTACACGGCTCGTAGGGCATGAAACAGGTCATGAGACCCTTCCGTATGACTTCCAAAATGAAATTTTTTTGAAGTGTTCAATCACCATCTCGTAACTTATCGTAGGAAAATTTTCTTTCAACAAGTGTAGTCTTACGGGCAGTTACATGGACCATGTGACCTCACACGACTTGTGAAGCCCCACTGTATGAATGGCTTTTGTCTAAATTTTTTTCTAAGTATGGGATCATCCTTTGTCCAATTAAAATTTGGTCAAGTATGGGTTCACGGGCAAGTACACGGACCATGTAGTGCCACATGACCCGTGTGCCCCTCCTTGAGGTGGTGACGTCCAATTTTTCAATCAATTTCATTAATGATATTTTCATAAATTTGGTTTATTCTAAAGTTATTTTGGGACTCCCTATGCTATCTAAAGGCTTCCTCATGACATAAACTTGATTTCTAACAATCAAAATTCACTCCTCACATTTGAAACTCTCTCAAAATCCTCTCAAAGAACTCTTGTGGATTGCAAACTTGGGAATCAAGGAAAAACTCATTTCTTCTTCGAAATTTCTCTTGGAACTTCTTCATTTGGTCAAGGTATGTTGATCCTTGATTCCTTCCAATCAAGGAGACCCGAATCTTTTCAAGCAATTTTTCATGAAATTAAGCTTACTTTGAATGTGGATTTTCATTATTTTGATTTATCAAATACAATTAGTGTATGATCTATACATTATTTATGATTTTAAGTTACTTTAATCCCTATTATGATGATTTACATTGAAATTATAAAATTATGAACATGCATATCCCCTTTAAAACTTGTTTTGTACATAGGTGATCAATATTATGATTTGAATATGGATTTAATTAAGGATTTCCTTTAATTTCATATTATATTATTGATTTTAGATTGAATCTCTATTACCCATGCTATTCTTACATCATTCATGGCATATGCATTCATGAACAATGGATTTATAGAAATTATGAAGTGGGTTAAGCCCAATTATATTTTATGATATGATTTTGATAAGATATTGGCTATGACAAGAATGTGATCACATGTATGTCTATGATTATGGCTCTTTGAGTATTTTGGGTGCTTGCACCATCTTGTATATGTAAGTAAGCTATTCCTTTTGAGCCTAAGTATGAATTATTATGAATGGTGTTTAGCTTTTAAGCCTAAGAATGCATTGAAATGATCTAAAAATGACCATTGACTCTTTTGAAAACATGTATTTATATATATATATATATATGTATGTATGTATGTATTCTTGTGGCATGACGACTTAACACCAATGGATTGAGGGTTCTCTCTCTTTCCTTGAACTATGTGCCTAGCATAGGTTATGTGAAATCCTATCCAAAGTGGGGATGCCCGTAAGGAAGGTCGACTCCCAAATGGGGATGCCTGTAAGGAGAAAAAAATGATATGATATGATATGATATATATGAAAATCCTATCCGAAATGGGGATGCCTGTACGGAAGGTTACTTCATATGAAATGGGGATGCCCATAAGGTGAAGTATAGTTTATATTTTATAAGTAGACCACCTCTTTATCTGTGAGGGGATTTCATCAAGATTCCAAGTAATAGATCGCTTGGTCTTACTCTTATCGGTTGAGGTCACATCCCCCCAATATATGAGCATTTTTGCATTTCATGCATCATGGACTTCATGGTATATCACATACTACTGTTCTTTGGATATATAATGCTTTCTATATTATGTGCCCTTGTCATCTAACATTAAAATGCAGGTTTGGTAAGTCATATGTATTGCATCCCGCATACATAGTATATTCAAAAGTACTAATGCATACTTTTTCCTACATAATCTTATCATATAGGGACCGAGGGTTACGATCATCCACTGTTCGACGTCTAGCTTGGATTTCAAATTATGCTTGTTGTGGTGAGTCCTCTCTTCCAAGGACAAACCACGATCTTTCTACCTATGGTGTTTTTATCTATTTTATTCACTTTAAGGGTGAGCTCGGGGTATGTCTTGGCCCTTGACCTATCTTATGTTTAGAGGCATTGTTGGACACCTTATAAGTTCCTTTACAATTATATATTAAGTGTTATGATTGGAGATTATGCTATGACTTGGTTACTTAATGGATATCATTATGTGATTGGGTTATGATCCTTTTTGACTATTTGATGTGATGTGAAAGATCCTAAGTCCTGTATTTCCCCCATAGCATGAGTCCTACTTTCTCGTCCCTTAGAACTATATGTTTACTATTTAATTACGCTTCCGAATCGATGATGTGAATTTGAATACTTTGAGACTTGTTTGAGAACTCTCGGGTCCCCATTTGCCATGTCACACCTATACCCTAGGTCCGGATTGTGACATGTACTAGAATTAACGGCATAAGGAACATGCTACATTTTTAGGAAGTTTTTCATTTCATCAATGAAACTCAAGAATGTATTGCAGCATGTGAATTGGCACAATAAGAAAGCCAAATGAACAATTCCAACACAACAAGGCTAATTAACTTGATGTAATAGACAACACATCTTGTGCTAAGAAACTGCAAGACTGAAGGGAAAAACATAGCGAATTGCTATTAGATTTATCAAAATCAAGTGGTAGGTTATAAGAAAATGAGAAATACTTAAAAGATGTGGTACTTCAGAAAAAGAGAAGGATCATTCTTTGCTTTCAAAATTAACTTTATAAAGACCACAAAACAAAACACAACACCTGCGATGGACACTATATCATGATAAGAAATTAGATGAGGTTGTTCACGAGTTAGGATAAAAAAGGTAAGCATTTAATGATTTAGTTTCTATTCCAACATAGAGAAGTAGAAATAACAAGAACATTGGTTAAGGAAAATTGTAAGTTGACATTTTCTGAATGTTCACAAATTTACTATTAAATTCTCATTTTTATCTTACTATGTCAATTTAGACCCTATTAGACATGTTCTGGAGAGGATGTGTATTACGAATTTGACTATGAAACAGGTCGCCTACCATCTAAAGGTATCTAAGTATGAAAATAGTAGATAGATATCCTAGTTCTGACATTTATGATTCAAGGTTTTGTTAAATTTTCCCAATATTTTCATCTTTATGGTCCTTATGAAGAAATACAAATCCCAAAATCAACAAGCTCCAAATGTTCAACTAGCTACTTCAATGAACTTCAATGAGGAATAACATTCACATGTGTTGAATTCTAGTAACTTCTCTACGTATTTCAATGAATTATTTCAAGGAGCTAACATACCTCAACTATTAGAACCCGTAACTTAACTTAAACCCCGAAAGTCTTTAATTGGTTTAATTTAATAAAATTTGGGAATGAATGCAAAATTTCTTCTAAGTTTGGTCCTTAAGCATAATTTGCGGTGGGGTCAAGTGTATATGTACTCTCTTGATTGGTCCAAGTGGTATACTTGTTGTCTATATATACAAGCATGTACCTTGTACAAGATCAACAAGTTCCATACTTAGCAAATTTTGAAGAAAAAATATTGTGCAAGCTGTAGACCCTCTCGGGTTGCTATAGTAGATTTCAAAAACAATTTGATTTTTCATCTTTTCGATTATTTGACGCTTCAAGCTCTGTATATTAAATCCCCTAAGTAGCATGGAGGCATTGGTTGGTCAAGAAAACGCGTAGTTTAGTGGCTGCAAAGGATTTGGGTGTAGTGAAAGATTAAAAGGAATGTTAATTTTTATCTTTGTTTATATGAACTAAAGGTTGTGAAGGTGTTAGGAATGTGTTAAAATGAAGGTAAAACGCGAAAATAGGATTGGTTGTTAATGGAATTGCGGATTTTGAATTTGTGGTCAAATTGAGAACAAATTTGCATATGGCTATATATTGAATTGCTGTCATGTATTTGTGCTTACTTGTCATGGAAATAGTCTTTATGGGGTGAAAGAAGTGTTAGAAAACTATTCAAAAGATTATATGAACGTTGGATTGCATTGGAGTCCCGTCGAAGGTATAATATTATGTTTTAGCGTTAGGGGTTTGCGTTGGGCATTGGGGTGATGTATTATGGTTTTTGGAGTATATTGGAAGGATTGAATATGGTAGATATAAGTTTGAATCACTGCTGCCCTATTTTACTATTTACGTAGCAATAGCGTTTTGTGGTGTTTTGATGTTGTGGCGGTATTGAAAAAGGTTTGTTGATGTTATGGGTTGTTGTTGATTAATTATTTGAGCTGATTTAAATTCTCGGGGCGACATATTTTAAGGGGAAATGCTGCCGAAATTTTGTAATATTTAGAACAAAAAAGTTAGGAATAA
>JAOTQJ010094727.1:0-11846 GCA_025642045.1 Solanum sejunctum
GAAAAGAATAAATATTTTTATGTTGACATATAGGTTTGACTTTTATACTATTATATCTGGATTATTATTTTCACTCATTTTTTTGGTTTTTCTGCTTTACATACTTGGTACATATTTCATACTGACCCCGTCCTTTCGGGGGCTGCGTTCATGCCCGCAGGTATAGACGAACAGGCTAGAGGATTGGCTTCTTAGGACCTCCATTTGTTGTTGAAGTGCTCCCTAACATCAGGAGCAGACAATTTGGTATATGTTTGTACACGTTTCGTTTGTATTTTGCATTTATGTATATATATATATACTCGAGGGTATGACGCGGCCCTGTCCCATCGTATAGTCCGTTTTCTATACGTAGAGGTCTGTGGATATATGTGGGTGTGGGAATTTACATTGGTCTGATCTCGTTTGTATGATATGTTTGTTGGGTGGCTCTCCGCAGCGGTGACCTTGTCAGCCCGCTTATGTGTTTGTGTATCTGTTGTTATGTCTATATCTGGTACTGTTGGGTTCGCTGTTTACAGGAGGGATCGGTTAGAAAAACAGAGGAAACTCTGTCGAAATTTTTGTGAAATCCCTATTTGTCTCGGTGTCCTATCGGCACCATTCACGGCTCCTGGGTTGGGTCGTGACAACTCTCTAAGTGTCAATTATGTTTAGGGTACCTCTTGGGGCGTGACAAACTTGGTATCATAGCCTGAGTTCAAGAGTCTTAGGGAGTCTATTAAGTTGTCTCTAGTAGAGTACTTATTATTAGTGTGAAGTGGTCCACATCCATAATAGGCAGGCTATAGGACATTAGGAATTTGTCTCACTTCTGTCGTATTCTAAACATGCAATAGTGTCAAACTCGATGGAAGTTCTTTTTTAAATCATGTTTTACCCGTTGTAGACCATGCCTTCTAAATACACCATTGACTTGAGGAATATCATTAGCACTGAGAAGCTTGAGCTTACTACTCAACTTGTTGTGCATGATCGATGGGTAGAAAAGGTAAGGAGAGCGAGATGAAAGAAGCTTGGGGCAAGGAGGGAAATAGGTTCCCCTTTTTGCAGAGACCCTAGAGTTATATGCCACCACCAGTGAGTACACACATATCCAATAGTAGATATAATTTGAGGTTGAGGAGAGACCGATCTTTCAAGGTTCATAATCTTCCATCCCAAGGGAGAATGACTGTAGGACATAAAGAGAAGAGACTATATGGAAGGTGTGAAAAACTTCATTTGGGACGGTGTCAATTTGCAACTGATGACAACTTCAAATGTGTCCAGGCGAGTCACTTTTAGAGGAATAGTCTAAGGCGAGTCAACAAAGCTTAACCTGCTATATCTACACTACTAGTTAGAGAAAATCAGAGAGATGCTAATCCTAGCACAAGCGAGGCCATAGACCAGTTGTATGCTGCGGTAGTTGACTAGTTCAGATAAATACTCTAGGATATTATGCCAGGTATAAGTTGAGACTTTACTTGCTTTTGATGATATCCATAAAAAAAAAGTTTATGTTTCCAAGAAGTATAATGTTGCCAACTAAGAGTGAGATTTGAGGTCTTGCAAAACCATAAGTAGAGTTGTTACCCCTAAGCTAGAAAGATGATGAGGGAGAGGAGGAGAAAGGTTAGTGAGAGTGGTGATTGATTAAGTCTTGTAGTTAGAGTTATGTATCTATTAGGTAAGTAATGAGGTGGTGAGTCGATTGCCACAAGTTTGATGAAGGAGTTATAAGTACCAGTAGTTATCATGATGAGGTATAGAGGAAGAGTTATTGTTAGAATATAATATAGCATGTTCACACTAGAAGAAAGTTATGTTGTAGTATTGTAGTATTTATACTATTGAGGGTGAAGTGCAGATGTCAAATAGGGGAAAAAGAGTGTTTTCAATGGGCTAAATTTAAATTAGGCTTATGATTTTTAATTGAAAGTTCATGGAACTCATCAAGTTATGAGCTTAGTTAGATAAGGAGATATGATTGAATAGGTGAGTGGTACTGAGTTATGAAGAAGGGATGCGTTATAGAGTAGTGTGATAGATGCACATGTTAGTATTATACCTTAAGCTTGAATTTTGAGTAGTACGAAAGGGAAGACAATATCATGAGAGTGATAGTCTTAGTTAGAGATTTTCTCTAAGAGGCTTGCCATAATGCATGAAGATGCCAAATTATAAGGAAAGTGATGTCATGGGCATAGTAAAAGTGCCCCTTAGATAAGACAAGTGAGACGAGAGCAACTCAATAGATAAGAAGAGGCTTGAGATATGTATCTAGGATTGTGTAAAAATATGTGAAACTCTAGGTTATGACGGCTATAGAAATCTAGGTAGTATATTTGAATTGTCAATGTGAAGTAGGCTAATGTAAGTAATCTTTGTCTTCACGAGTAGCTAAGTTTATTAGGGCTTATGGATAGACGATGATGAGTTTCCATGATAGTCTAATTCTCGTACAAATGATTTTATTGGGGGGGAGGCGGTGGCACAAGAGTTGGGAGTCTGCAACCAAAAAGAGGAGGGTAGATTGTAAGAGTTGTGGGAAGTAGTTATGTACGCCATAAGAATAGCAAATATAGAAGGATTTCCATAGAGATAGGAAGGATCTAAGAATGATATCGTTGAAAGGAGTTTGAGTGGCTTGTTATATGTATATGGCTATAGCATAACAGAAGAGTTTAAGATATTCTTATGGGTAGTGATTCTTGACCAAGTAAAGGTACATGCTTACAGCCTAGTAGAGGAAAATGATTCCCAAATTTAGAGAGAAGACCTTAAGAGATAAAGGGGAGATGAGGGGTTATTAACCCATAATGATCTTGAGTTTGATATTGACGAGTTGATCAGGATGAGACATTGATGTTTTTAGGTTCTTACATCCCTTAGAGTTCAATTGAAGAGATATTTTATTCTTGTCTTATGTATGAGCACCATGCCTCTACACTGAACCCACACACCCAATGTTGATTCATGTTCATGATGAGTCCCGAGGATGAGGAGTGTTAGTTGTACTTTATCTCATGGAAGTCTAAAAATTCCTAACCTTTTTATCATACAAGGTGTAACATGAGTTTTACAATATATTCAATTCCATAAATTCATGATAAGTTCCAAAATGGCAAATGAGGTTGTATCATATTACGAATGCTCTCAGATTGAATTCTTTAAATGTATTGTGCTTATGATCTTTCACTCCAAGTCTTTCCAGTAATACTTCCTTCCAGCATCAATAGTGATGTTGATGACAATAGATGAGTTATTAATTAAATAAGATGTGACCTAAGTTTACACTGTGTATAGTTTTGTGAACTCAAAATGAGTCTTGATAGATGAAATAGATTGTAATCTATGAATGAAAGTTTCCTAATTGAGTCATGCTAATGATCTTTCATTCCAAGCTCTTTTAGTAATCTAGCTTTCTAGTGTTGATAGAAATATTGACAATAGTAGATGAGTTAAGGGTTATGGGAAAGAAGGAGTGCTCTTGAATTTTGATAGTGGAGTTGAGTTTCTATCTTCAAGTTGATGTTCTTTTTGAGCCTCTATGTACTTGAGTATATAAGTCCTTGATAGTATTCGTGCCTAATAATAATGTTGGAGATGGAGTTTAGACTTTAGATCTTATGTTTGAAGTCTATTCTAACAATGTGTATTCAAGTATCTGAATATTTGAGTTCTTGATGACATTCGGGCACATTTTGCATGGAGAGATAGTAGTTAAGGTTTCACAAAGAGGGGGAAATAATGAGTGCCTCCAGGTTCAAATTGTGATGCTCATGGTAGTAGATTGAGAGTGAGGGTAGTTGAGGAGGAGTAAATGTATCCTTATTGTGGTATTGTTGTTAACCTTGTGTTATGTAGGCATAAAGATAGGGAGAGGGAGAGACATGAGACCCTATGATATGCGACATATAGGAAAGAGTATGTTGGTACAACTTTGAGTAAGAACTTATGGAATGGTAGAAGTAGAAATGACAAGTAGGTTTGAAATTTTTAAGACATAGTTGAAGTGGTTGGAGTGATAGGCTTAAATGTGTGGATGTTACAATGTGAGTGATTGAAGAAGGCTATCATGACTTTGAGTGAGGGTTTCAGGTAGATGCGTTAGAGTAGTGAGAAGGAGTAGCAATTCTCTAAGTAAAAAAATCCTTGAGGAGGTATAGAGTTGAGTTGAGGGTTAAATTTATAGGAATATGATCATCTTAGGAGTAACACCATGAGTCTTAGAATAAGGCTTGAACAGAATAAAAGGATGTATTATGTAGAGTTATGAGTAAGAGGCGATAAGCCGTAAAATTTCTGAGGCATAGTTCCATGAAGAGGAATGGACTTGAGATGAGATGCTATGTTTAAGAGTGATCTATGGAGTCTTATATATCTTGATGGTCCTATTCTCAATCAGAGTTGATGACTTCTTTCTTGAGTATAACAGGCTGATTTTTGAGGTGTTCAAATGATTTGAATTGATTGAGTTTCGAAGTTCCATTTGTGCCTAACGATGAGAATGTTGAAGGTAATATTCCTACACTTAACTTGGTTGATTCTTCCATTGTTGAATCGATGTGTCTATTCTTGAGGCTGAGTAGAGTTTATAGATATTGATGAAAAGTTGAGGGTTTGAGTTGTCGAGGGATGTAATGAGATTTGTCTGGAGTCTAATTGCACTTTCCTTCCATGTCTACTCATCATTCGAGGATGAATGATACCAAGAGGAAGATAATGTAACACCTCAAAAAATTATCAAAATGCCCCTAGAATGAAATCGAATGCATAACGCATCTTTTCAAGCTCCGATGGAAAATCTGAGTGAAAAAATGGTTTCGACTTGATTTTAGAGCAATCGAATCAAAAAATAATTTGTCAGAATTAATTTCAGAATAATGTTTATGCATAACCCAAGCGCGATGTACCAGGGATGCAAACTCACACTTGTGTTTTTCTGAAAATTTTCGTCGGGAAGTGAAAACTCTTTTGGAGACTGGTCCACGCTCAAGGTATGTCGTGGACCCGTGTAATTTTTGGGATGATTTTTTTTATTTCGGGAAGGATAATTTTATCACTCCCCAACCCATCCTAAATCCCAAAAATGTATATATCAGTCGTTTTTCTTTAGATTAAGGGTTTTAAAGCCCATTCTTTTTCTATTTTCAAAGCGAGGGTTCTTGAGAGAGAAAGAAG
The DNA here is from genome assembly GCA_025642045.1 of Solanum sejunctum. Taxonomy (NCBI): domain Eukaryota; kingdom Viridiplantae; phylum Streptophyta; class Magnoliopsida; order Solanales; family Solanaceae; genus Solanum; species Solanum sejunctum. The sequence goes on from JAOTQJ010094727.1 coordinate 5,170, forward strand.
ATAAAGTTGGGGATTTCAAGATTCAAGTTTAATTTCTTTGAAAAGGATTAATAGTTCTTCATCTCAGGTATGTAAGGCTAAAAAAAAGCATGAACTTGTTCTTCCATGTTTCCCATAAATGGTCATAGATGAGTTGAGAACCCATGAGTCCCCAAACATGATTCTTGAAGTATTATCTTAAGTAAATTCTTGAATTAAGTGCTATTGTATTAATGAGTTTCCTGCATACAATAATATCTTAATGATGTTCTTGAAGTTGAGTAATTGTTTGAATGTATGTTCATGTCTTCACTCACATGAACCCTACTTAAGGACTATGGTTGCTTTTATGAATTATTTTGAAAATTGAGATTTTTTGGTCTTACTGAGCATGTGAAACATCAATGATTTATTTTAGCTATTTTATTGAGTTTTCATGAATATAACTTTTGAGCATGAATAATGATTTGAGGAAGAGTCTTGATGATATGTAGAGACTTTTAGTATGAATATTTCTAAGAAACTAGTTGACGTTTTAATGAGTTTTGATTGAATTGAGCATTGAGTCTAAATGATGCTTTGTGTATATTGATGAAGATGTAAATATATTTCCTCATAGACATTCATTGATGGATGATGGTGATAGTTGAGGTGAGTCTTAAAGAGTATTGATTTGATTGATGAGTCGTGCATGTTTTAGTCTTGGGAGTATTGTTGAGTACCGAGTTGGGTGATATAAGAACACCCCATAACTACATTTACCAGCGTAGGATAGTCGTACAACACGTTTTGGCAACTCTTATCCCAAAATTTGCACATCCTCTTTGGATTGGAGAGAGAGAGAGAGTACGTCCTCTATTGTGACAAGTTTAAGACAGATATGGCAACGACGTCATCTTTCTTGTACCTCATCATAAATTATGGCGGGGTGGATAGATGTCAGTTTTAGAGAAATTCCCAAGCAACATTGATTGCACATGAGATTTCTACTAGAGTTATTCTTTTCATTTCAAATGTATATTCTGAAAAATATGATTTACTTTAAATTGAGATATGATGAGCCTTTGGAGTTGAGTTAATATTATTGCCATATTATTCTACTTGTTTTAGTTTCATTTAGATATTTTGACATACTGTACATTCCACGTACTGATGCTATTATGGTACTGCATAGTTTTATGATAATGATACATAGGATATAGATCATCAGCAGACCTTTCATTGAGGATCTTTGGACATCCAACGGACTGATGAGCCACCCTTACTTCGGAGGATTCATATTACACTTTCACCTTGCTTTAGAGTTAGAGTTGCTTAGCATTTATTTTGATTAAGGTTGTCGTGAGTCTGTAATTGGCACTACCTATTAGTGATAGAGGCTTCATAGACTAGAATTAAATTGTTGATTGATAAGACCGTGAGTTAGTTCTTTTCTACTATCCTTTTTATACATGATATTATTTTGAGACTAGATGATGATGCGCCCATTTACTTCCTTTTTATCTTTCACTTATCTATAGGATTTACGAAATGAATATATGTGATGAGGTCAAGTTTGGTTGGGGACTAGCAATAGTCTCTGAATATCTGTTACATTTAGGGTTCGCTCTCGGGGCGAACCCTAAATTAAGATATTGTTTTAGCTACCCAAAACTTTGTGAGCGTGGAGCATTATTTGCGAACGTAGAAGTCATGTGGCATTACACTCCAAGAACGTGGAGGTCTAGGCATGTGAAGCTCCTCAAATCCGGGCGGACATTCACAAACACAGAGGGTAAAATGGGCCTGCAACAGAATAGATCAAAACCAACAAAAACACAATAGTCAAAACCCAACTCGGACCCTTGGAATTCATCCAAATTCAGAATTTCATAAACTAAATATGTATCTATACCAGAAACAGCTATTTTGACACAAATGAATAATCAAAAATCATTTTCGAGGCCTCTATGACATAACTACCAATACAACTCAATTAAACTAGTTTGAAACTAGAAATACCAAAATTGCTATAGGGAAATCTAAAAATTATTACATGGCCATTTCTAGTATTAGTTTGACTATCGGAAACTATTAAAATTGTCATAATTTCAATCCAAGCTTTCAAACTCTGAATACTGATCAAAGTCATCCCTTAGCTTTGAAAACGACTAATAACACAACTTTGTGTCAAAAATTTTTGTTCTAACTCCGAATTCAGTTTTGCAAGTTCTCATAGACCAGTTTTGATATTCTGGTGCTAATAAAATTGATATAATCAAATTCTGATACTCAAAACTCAAAATGACTCCAAAAACTCAATATTTTCAAACTTAACCATTTAAAAACTCTTTGTTTTGCAAAGCTCTAACTTTTAAGTAGGCCTCCATCACAGACCAGCGTTATTTTCACCCAGTTTTGTTGTTTTGGTACAATGCCTTTGGGTCTTGGGCCTAAGTCTTACGATACGTGAAAATACCTATACATAGCCATATTTCAATACCATATCATACAAGACATTCTCCAATACTTTATCAAACTCTTAGACAAATATTTTACTCAAAATTCTAGTGCTAAAACTCCCTCCATACCTTAAGGATTTTACTCAAGCTTCAAGTACTCATCTCAATCTTTATCAAGGAATCCTCCAAAGCTAAGGTATGCGCATTTTAACCATTGGGTTCTTTCACCTATGGTGCCCAAGCTTCCTTTTTAGATAAATTGCATGTTTCTAAGTTAATTTACTTATGGGTCTTGCTTACTATGAATATAACTATGAACTATGCAGGGGTTTCATAAAAGTGTGACTGTTTAAGCATGTTTTAGGTTATGAATCTTTGATGTATCTTCAGATTTGATGAAGGGTTTTGATGTAAGTTGCATGAGCGTACTACCAAGTGTTATTAAATGATTTTATATTGAATTTTCTTTCATGAGATCACTCTTGAATTGCATGATCTTATATTAGTATTACGCACCCGCCAAGTGTTTGATAAAATATTCAGGTAATGTATCTTGAGTTGTTGAAGGCCTAATGTTTGGAATATGAGTTAATTGACTTTATGATTATGAAAGTATGGTATATATATATATTGATTTCATGATATGTATCTATGGTGTTGTGAGTTGACCATAACATATTATGTGGTTGATACCTCAATAGCTTTGGACGGGGGTGGTATATCATCAACTAATTGAGGTGTTGATACCTCAATCACTTCCGATGGAGGGTGGTTATGTCCATCAACTAATTAAGGGGTGGATACCTCAATCAACTCGGATGGGGGTGGTAAGCTATCAACCAATTAAGGGGTTAACACTACAATCACTTCCAGCGGAGGGTTGTCATAACCGTCAACTAATTGAGGGGTTGATACATTTCACTTGTTTTATTGCGTCCTACAAACTTATTATATTCAAACATACTAATGCATACACTATGCCTACATGATATAACCATGTAGGAATCAGAGCTCTTTCTGGTCATCCTCCTCCTCCACGTAGCTAGTGGCTTTCATTCAAGCTAATGGGTGAGTCCTCATGACCGAGGGCAATTTATACATTCTTATGCTATGTAATGAAGACTACCTTTCCTATTTGTATACTTGTCTATAAGGGTGAGCCCAGTTACTTGTCTTGGCCCCCTCTAAGTTCTATGATAGAGGTGTTGTTGGACATATTATGTATTATACTTGAGCTTTGACTTACTTATGATATTCAAGCTATTTAAGTATAAATCTCTCCCTGCCTTAGTCCCAATTCCCCTTGTTTATGTTTCTTACGTTGCTTTGCAGTGGTTCAGCGACCAAGAATATGTAATAATATGCTCTGAGACTTGTTTAGGGTTCCTTCGAGTTCCCCAATCACCGGTCATGTCTAGGCCCTAAGCTTGGGTCATGACAAAGATGGTATCAAAGCACTAGCTTGATAGATCCTCCAAGTCCAATACACCTCATCGATTAGAGTCTTATTCATGGTTGTATTGTGCATCACAACTATGAGTAGGAGGCTATGAGATGTTTTAGGAAATGTTTTTCCTCTTTATGGTCTATGTTGTTCTTTAGAAGCGAGATAAGGCTTTCCCCTCTAATGAATGTACTTTGCTCTTTTAGGTGATCATGCCGCTTCAAGGAGAAGGTAAGTAGAAGGTTTTAATTTTGATGGATCTGAGTTTCACTATTTTTTCTCTATTCTTTTAGTTGATGGTGGGGCTTTTTGTTTGCCCAAGTGGTTGTCTTGATCTTTGGTGTCTATTCTACTAGTTTGGTATATTGTTGCTAGAAAGTTCATAGGCGTTGATTCGAGTTTGTATTGCATTAGGTCTTGCTTTGTGGCTTGTTAGATATGATGTGGTGGATTTTGAAGTTTGTACTTAGGATGAAATAGTTGCATGCAATTGCATCTCTATGGATGGTAGGACCCGTAGAGTTAGAATCTGATTCCCTAATGAACTCGTCTTTGAGTGAGAGGTAGTCAAGTGGTAGCAAGAGAGGTAGGTCCATTCTTGACTTATGGTACAACTGGTCTTTTAGGTGTTTCATTTGTCATCTTATGAGAAATATTGGTGTTGAACCTAAGTTGTTTTGTCTATAGAATTGTTATTGGTGGTGGATAAGGCTTTGAATGTCCTTTTTGATTTTTTGAATTTTGGGGTAGTGTCCTTTGGTATGACTAGTACACCTATTATGCCTATAAGTCTCATAAGTAAGATCTCTATTCATTACCCTAATAGGTTTATGGTGGTTTTGGTGATGATAACCTGGTTCATTCCCAAATAAGGTAGTGCATGTGAGTTATTTGAGGGTGGTACTACAAGTTTAAGGAAAAAAGTTGAGTGCTAGTAGGAGAGATGAGAATTTTAGTGGTAAGAGGTTGCCTTCCTAGGTTGTGTGGATACAAGTAATGGTATTAAGGTGGAACTTAGTAAGACGAAGGTGATTAGAGATTAGCTTAGTCCTTAGACTTCATTGGATATTAGGAGCCTCTTGTGTTAGTGGGCTATTACTGGAGGTTGTGAGTAGGCTAATTTGCTAGGTCTCGGAGTTGCTATTTCTTGTGTTATTCCTTGGTGCTAGTAGGATTCATGTATATGTAGGTTGATCCTTAGTTCCTTCCAATGAAGGAGACCCAAAATTATTTTCATGAAAACCTATACGGATTTTACTTATTTTAATTCAGGATTTGAATATTATGATTCTTAAAATTCTATTGATGCATGGGTAGTGTTTATTTGATCATTTTAATATGATTTAAGCCGTTATATGAGGATTTACTTTGGGTTTATGAAGTTATAAGTAGCATATTCCTTTTTTAAATGATTTATGCATGAGGGATTACACTATGGATTTAAATATAGAATTAACTATGTTTTTACTTCAACTTCGTAATATAAATGTTAATTTTAAAATGAGTCTTAATTACCTTTGTCATTTTCTCATTTTTCATAGCATATGCATTTATGTACACGAATGATTTTGAAAAAAAATATGATATGAGTAAGCCCAATTTCGTTTTATGGTATAATTTTGATAAAAGGATGGTTATGACAACATTGTGATCGCATATATGTCTTTGATTTTGGCTCTTTAAGCATTTTGGGTGCTTGCACCATTTTGTGTATGAATGGGCTATTCCTATGCATGAGTATTATGACTATGAAATTATGATTTTGGTATTTGAGCCTAAGTATAAATTATTATGAATGGTGTTTGGCTTTTAAGCCCAATTGTGCACTGAAATGATTTGGAAAATGACTATTGCCTCTTTGAAAGTATGTACATGCATGTTATAAATATTCTTTTGGGATTATGACTTATCTTGTTGTGTTGAGGGTCATGGGGTAGTTTGGGCTACTTGCATTGCATGTTTGTAATGTGTGTAGAACCCATAAGGTTGTAACATGATGGGTAAGGATGGTTGATCTATTTAGTCAACTATGATGGGTTACTCACTTCTCTAAGATTGATCTTTGGTTTGGATTTTATTCTCAAGTGTTGAGGAGGGTATGTGACATCCCTAAGTGTCCTTTTGAGCTAGGAATGATCATTTTTAATATTGGTGGAGTTGTTCGGTTGGCTTATGCACTGGTTGTGTTTATTGGGGCTTATGAGTAGGGTCTTAGAACCCTACCTTGGTATGTGTATGGTAGTCTCTAGTGATGAAGTATTGATTTGTGTAGAGCTCGTGAATCAATTGGAGATAGCATTGCTAGTCTTGAGAGATGAGAGGTTGTTTGCCAATTATGATAGGTGTGAGTTTCGAGTAACAAGAAAATGGTTAGAACTCCTTAAGGATTATGATATGAGTGTGCATTAAGTTTTCCATTGAGGCTAGTGATATGGTTAATGCTCGAAGTAGGGTGCCTATGGGTAGCCTAACATTGTGGTAATTGTGATAAGGAGGTGACTAGTGGGGGTCCCTCAGTTGGCTAGATTGAAAGATAGGTTGAGGGAAGTTGAGAATGGTAGCATAGTGTTCTTGATAGTTCCAAATCTTCTTGGGTTAAGAGGTCTATATTAAGCAAGGCCTTGACTCTTCCATATTAGAGTTGGAAGTTTTGGATGAGAGAATGATAGAGTGGAGGTTGTCTCCCAAGGGGGAGATGGTAGTTAGTGGCAACACGTGGAATAGGTATATTTAAGATTGACAATTGAGTTGAGGATTATGAGTCCTTATAGAGTGTAGAGGGAGGTTAGTAAGGTTGCATAAGTTTGGGAATT
>JAOTQJ010094816.1:0-11842 GCA_025642045.1 Solanum sejunctum
CTTTGGATTTAAAAGGATTTTTCTGTTAGATCTTTTTAAATATTTATTGGTTTCCTAATTATCCGCAAAATTAGGTGACGACTCTGTTTTTCCTTTCGAATTTCGAGAATTGGTTTTTTTCAAATTAATTGAGTTTAAATCGATTTTCGAATTATTTTCTTTTTTTCAAAAAGTAATTTTTCGATATAACATATATTATTATCAATTAAATATTATTCTATTCAATTTCACCCCAACTTATTTAATTGATACCTCCTTCAATTTCCTCTCTTACCTAGCTTCTTTCAACAATTAATTCATATTTTCTTATAGCTAGCGAGACTTATCCCAACTTAAAGCTTACCCCGTTAATCCCCTTTATTATCTTTGTTACTTAAAGTTTTCCTCTTCTCCTGTCTGTCTATATACCATCAATAACATGACCTCCTTTCTCCATCTCAAGATCTCCCTAAGAAACTCATTAACACTCCCAAAAACCATGGCTGCCCCCGCACCATTACTCTTCCATCACCGCCCCTCCTCTCAGATCCGGCGAAATCTCGCCAGAAACCATGATGTCACCCTCATCTCCCTCAACCAAATGACCCTTTCTCCACTCGAAACCACCAAGACAACCATCACAAAAACCTCCTAAAATGCCACTCTTAATCCAGCCACAACCAGCCAAAAATCCCACTTGAAAACACCATGAAAGCGCAACTAAAACACCTCCAAACACCACCCAAAAGCGCCCAAAACAAGCCACAAAATCAGCCATGAAAACCCACCCAAAACGCACCCAAAATACTTACCGGAACAACTTCTAAAATCAGCCACAAAATGAGCCACCAAACAACCTAAAAATCATCCTCCACCACTACGCAAAATCGCATCGGCTAACCACCACTAAAAGCAACTCCTCCATCGCCACCATCTTCCCCCTCTTCTCAAACAACATCTAAACAACCCCCAAAAATGCTTCCCTCACAAATAGGTACCTCAAGGACAAAATGGCTCTGGTTATCCAGAACTTCAACAGCAGTAAAGATCGGAGATAAGCCTTCACCGAATTTTATATCCACAACAATAACCATGACTCCAGTCCTACTTTCTTCAACCTCTGCAATCGAGAAGAGCTCAAGCCAAAATTCTCTGGACAGTTCCCAAGTAAATTTCTCCTCTAATCTAATTCTATAAGCATGTTTTAGTTTGAATCCATACCGTAGATACATAAATTGTTCTCTTTAAGCAAGACTTTGTATACAAAAATCTGCAAAAGACTTCAAAATGTTTTGTTAGGCACTTTCTCTTCAGCCCACTAATGGTTCCTTACTCCAAACTCCAACAATGTTACTATTAGGCACTTTCTCTTTAGTTTTATGATATTATAGTAATTACTCATATCTTTTGTATTGTTGTTACTTTAAATTAGTTATTATTATATCTAGTTTATGATTATTGTTCTACTATGATTGTTTTCATTACTCTCTTATTTTTGATTACTTACATGTTTCTTATTGAGTTGGTAGTATCATTTCTCTGTTTACTCACCGTCGGTTTAACTTGATGTTCTTGCTTTAACATTTGCTGGTAATTTTAGTACGTTTGTTTTATTAGTGGACCAATCCTAATACATTATTAGTTTATTTATTTTCACTTACTAGTGTATGCGTATGCACATATAATTTTAGTCAGTTTTCGTGCTATTGTTGTCAATTTATTTATGTTTCTATGTTGATTTTGGTTTATTAAAGTTGGCCAATGACGAATCTATTCGTCGAATTTCGAGGCTTTTCCATTCAAAAAGACGAAAAAAGTTAGTTTATATTTATATTTGTTATATGTTAAGATCATTATTTGTTAAATTTGGCCAATAACGAATTTATCCATCAGATTTCGAGGCTTTCCCATTCAAAAAGACGGAAAAGTTAGTTTATATTTATATTTGTTACATGTTAAGATCATTATTTGCTAAATTTGGCCAATGACAAATCTATTCATCGGATTTCGAGGTCTCTCCATTAAAAAAGACGAAAATGTTAATTTATATTTATATTTGTTACATGTTAAGATCATTATTTATTAAATTTGGCCAATAACAAATCTATTCGTCGGATTTTGAAGTCTCTCATTTAAAAAGACGAAGAATTTAGTTCAAATTCATTTATGAATACATGTTTGCAAGTCGTGCACATTTTATGTCATGATTATTATCTATGATTATCGATTATTTTGTTGTTATAGTGTCTTTTATTTAATTAAAAAAATATAATGTTAACTTTAATTGTTGTGTCTATATCATAGGGAATTGTTGCATTTGTTATTTTATTGTTGTGGTGTCTTTTGATTGATTTTAAAGTAATAATATTAACTTTAATGATTCCCTTTTACTATAAGAATTATTGTTATTTCTTTTATTTTATTGATTACCATAATTGTTATTCTTTTTACTTTATTAATTGATATAATTGTTATTTTTTTTGTTTTATTGATTATCATAAATGTTATTCTTTTTACTTTATTGATTGTTATTTTAGTTGTTATTTTATTTCATATTTATTTACTACTAACACTTTTACTAAGTGTTCTTGCAGGTACATGGAGTTACTTTTTATCACTTATTTATTTATTATTATGTAAATTATTGGCGTTAGGAAAATAATAGGCCGTCATATGTAAGTGTTCATGCAGGTACATGGAGTTATTTTTCATTTACTTATTTATTTATTATTATGTAAATTATCGGTGTTAGGCAAATACTAGGCCGTCGTATGTAGTGTTGCATTTATTCTATTTCATATAAATAAATATATATATATATATATATTATTTTGTTACATCACAATTATGGATTTTTAAGGGTGTTAATAGCTTCCTTTCAGAATAGGTTCAAACTTTATCCGGTTTCTAGTTAGTTCGTAGAACCTTTTGTAAATAATCAGTTATTTTCCTAATTATTCTTAATATTATGTAGCAACTCTAAAATTAGATTATTTTTCTAAAACTTTCTTTTTAAATTCTTTAATCTATTTTTTTTCTTTCTTTCTTACTAATAAAGAATTCTCCTTTAGTATTGCATACAAATACTTTTAATGCATATTTCTATATAAACATTATGTCTTTTTTACACATTTTCATAAACATATTTTTCGATAATATATTTTATTCACAAGCTTGGTACATACTGTGTAAATTCATTTTAAAATAATTTTTTTATTTTCACAAATATAATTTTACCTCCCCTTTTGATAAATTAAATCTAGTCGGTACCACATTTTTTGATTCTTAAGGATGCTTAACACCTTTCCTTCGGAATAATTTAAACCCTTACCTAGAATTTAAATTGTTTTTCATAGATTAATTAAAATATGAGTCATACATGTCAATAATCAAATAGTTTTTTTTTTCCTTAAAAATTAGGTGTCGACTCTGTATAATAATTTATTCTTTTATAGTTTGTAAGTTGTGCTTTGTTTAAGCTTAGTAAAAAATGAGGCTCAACATTTACTAATAATGAATTTTTCGTGTATTGCTTGCTATCAAGGCAAGTTAATTTCCAGACCATCACCCCTGAAGGATGGCATCGAACCCCTAGTTTTCTAGAACGTATATATGGGGATATATGTGGACATATCCATCCACCTAGTGGATCGTTCATAAATTATAAGGTCCTAATAGATGCATCCACAAGATGATCTTATGTTGCCTCTTATCATCTCGCAACAAGGAGTTTGCAAAGTTATTGGCACAAATAATATGGTTAAGGTGCAATTCACAGGTTATCCTATTAAGACTATTTGTCTCGATAAAGTTGGAGAATTTATATCCCAAGCTTCTGATGATTATTGTTTATCAATTGGAATAAGACTTGAACATCCTATTACTCATGTTTGCACAGTTCCCAGATTATCCTATTAAGAGTATTTGTCTCGATAATGTTGGATAATTTACATCCCAAGATTTTGAGATTATTGTCTATCAATTGGAACAAGACTTGAACATCCTATTGCTCATGTTCATATTCAAAATGTCCTTGCAGAGTCATTTATTAAGTGTCTACAATTGATAGCAAGATCACTACTTATGAAGATGAAGTTGCCCACTCAAGTTTAGGGTGACGCTATCTTACATGTAGCAGCACTAACTCATCTCAGACAGACTAACTATAATAGATACTCTCCGTCACAATAAGTATTTGGTCACGAGCCAAATATCTCTCTTCTATGAGTCTTTGGTTGTGCAGTAACGTGCCTGTAGCACCACCGCAACGTATTAAGATGTATCCTCAATGAAAGTTGGGGATATACGTTGGGTTTGATTTACCCTCCTGTCACTTCCCAAGCCTATACCCTAAACATGTATGCCATTCGAAAACTATTTTTAGTCTCAAGTGAACCACTTGACTTGGCTAATTTATTCAGTGGAAGACAGTAATATCACAATGAATTAGAATAGGCTCAAAATTCATGCACTTAAAGATACAATAATTATTTATACAACTTAACTCAAAATCTTTCAAACAACTTCAAAGAAAATAACTTGAACAATATCTAAATAGTCTATGAACCCTCTAAAGTACTGACTCTAAACAAGACACTGAAGTAAGCTTATTGGTACCTCAAATAAAATAAATACAAATAATAAAAACTCTCAAGCTCTTCTAGATGCAAAGAGGCCTCGCCGAAAGCTGATGGGGATTGTCTTACTGAACATCTGCTAACATGGATACCTGAATCTACATCATAAAATGATACAGTGCCAAAGGCATCAGTACATGGATGTATAGTATGTAAGATGGCCAAAAAGTACTAAGGATCGGATACTCACTTGAAAACTGAATGTTTACATAGCTTTATTGACAAAAGTATATCATGCAAGTGAAATTGTATGTTTTTAAACTAGTCTAAAAGTGTAACTCAATATAAAGGAAATACTTACTTTAATTTAATGAGCACAAATAAATATACAAAAATATAATACTCAATTATTTAGCTCTGCAATTAGCTTAACTCAATTTATTATGCAACATAATAGAAAAAAATACTTCAATAAAGATATGATAAATCTCAGTGTGAAAAATAATAAATTTTACTTCTTGGGGAGATTCTCTAACCGACAACCATCACTATAAGCTTCATGATAATACAACGTCTTACCCATGCTGCCAGCGTTATCCTATACTTTTCCAGGGTAAGGGACAAAAACTAGGGGAGTATTTCCATCCCGAAACTGCACCATCTCAATGGCAAGTGCGAAGTTATACTCTTGGTAGAATCATATCCTATGCCAGCTACATAGTTTATGAGTTGACGTTATTATTACTCTCACTCATATCGATGCTCAATATGCTCCCAAAATAACGTTTATAATGCTCAAAACTCGAAGAGTAAGAGTTCTCAAAATGTTTTTTTGATCTTTTTGGACTCGGCTCAACCTTAGCTTTCTTTAAACTTTTCTAAACTTGTCTCTTTTCTTTAACTAAAAGTTGTATAAATGCAAGTGTCTCAAAAATATAATCTTATTTCTTAGCTATCTTGAAAATATAGAAGCTTTAAGTACTTATTAAGCTCATCTCAAAATTGCCTAAGATCATAGGCTTCATGCTTCACTATTCATAAACACTTGTACTAATACTTTCCTTGAGTTTAAAGCAAGATATCAAAATTCGTAGATTTCTATATTAACTTTAGGGTTTAACAAGTTTAACAATTAAAAGTAGTATCTCAACTCAAGACTCCAATGTAGTAGAATAATTTAATAAATCTCATGTTTTTCTTCAAAAATAGCATAAACAAGAACAATTGCTCATAATGAAGAAATCTTGTTGTCAACTAATACCTTGATACTTGGAGAAACTAGTAGTTACATGATGGTAAAATAATGTAGGAAGATTTTTGTAGGCCTTAAATACCTGAAAATTTGATATTATAATCGTAATTTGATGAATACTAGCTTTATTGGACAAAATCTTTCTTCTTGGGACCTTGATGCTTGTTCTTGAGAAAAAAAAAACTACTTGTAGTTCCTTTAGAATGGGACAACTTGAAAAAAATATTGGTTGAAGGACTTTTCTTCGATCCTTGAATTCTTGACTTAGAATCTTTAGAATTCTTGATAAAGAATCCTAATTCTTGGAAAAAGAAGAATCAAGAAATTCTTTCTTGAAATTCTTGAATTTATTTTCTTGAAACCCTAGGTTATGATTTAAGATTATTTTTAGAGATTCATGAATAGATGGAGAAATTTTGGCTAAGAAGATTGAAATTTATGGAGAATAACTTACCTTGATGATGGATCTTGAAAGCTAACCTAACTTGATGATTTTCTTGATGATTCTTGAGAATTTATATTTAGGAGTGAAGGAGAGGGTTTTCAAGTTAATAACATGAATAACTATGTTCTAGGGATTTAATTAGGTGAAAACTAACAAATTTAGGCTTAAAAGGGTGAGAAAAGTAAAAAAATACCCCTCTTTAAAATTGAAAGTGAGCCGCCTATGAGACCCCCACCCCCTGACTCGTAGAAGCTTCTATTATTCGTTGGGGACCTTTTGGTAATCTTTAGGACAATTTTCGAGGTCTCTGAAACTTTCTGTGAGCCCTCTAATATGACTTGTAGAGGGTTCTACTATCAGTTAATGGGTTCGTAAAGTGTGGGGCAGAAAATTGAACTTCTCTGACTTTTTTCACGAGATACCAATATGGATCATACTTTAAATTAATGCCCGTAACTAGGTCTAGTATTGCAACTTTGCACTGGCAATCTTCAGTAAAATGACCATAACTTTTGACTCTGAACATCAAATGAGGTTAAACCAGTTGGCTGGAAAGCTAATTCAAAGAGTTTTCATTTGGTATATCATGGGACTTCTAATTCTTTATATGCTAAGAGTTTTGGTCATTTAAAGTTGACCTTTGCATAATTCAAAGTGAAAAACTTACCTGATAGAAAACCTTTGAACTTAACTAAGTACTAGAGGTTTCTTATGAACCCAATCTACTGTTAATACACTTCACACATATATGAATGAGCCTTAGAATATAGGTATATGTAAGGCATTACTAGGTTTATTCTTATATACTTAAGACAAAAATTTTAGGACCTATGAATGGAGTTGTGGGGTGTTACAATATCCCCCTTCGGATCATTTGTCCTCGAATGATGAATGAAGGTAAGAATAAGCCAGAAGAGAATGGATTCACCCTTAATATTTCCTCTCTTATGAACTTTTCTACTAACACAGATGGGGCTGATTCATACTATGAGTTTGAAAACTGTCCATGGCAAATAAGATAATAATAACACGAGGTTAAACATAGGTCATACTCTCTCTGAAGCTATTCAAAAAAGAACAAGGGTTGGGAATGAAATAGGGTTAGGAGTATGGTACTTTGAATGACACGATTGATATCTTCTAATCCTAGCAATATTTCTCTACTACACTCTAATTCATATATAAAACACTTCATTAGTTGCGACTCATATATAGCTCCCAGGTAACGACCGCAAAAAGTGCCCCAAATGTTTTTTTGAAGTACTCGAAATCGTAATTTTCACATATCTAAAAATTCATTCGTTATTTCAAAAATTCGACATCATATTCTTGTTTAAGGGGTCAAATTGTATGAGAGATGGGTCTAACCTGAATTTTAGAGAAACCGTATCAAAATTCGAGAATTGCAAAAATCGTAATTTAGGAGGGTCAACTTCTAAGGGGAATATCTCTTAGCACACAAAGAATGGGGTGGCTCACGACCTACCAACTTAAATCCTTTTGAATTAGCTTTCCAATGCACTTTCTTTCAGCTCATCTATGTTCAGATGAAGGATTTATGCTCATTTTCGTAGAACTCATTTGTACAGAAAATGCAATTTTCAGAGATAAATCTATCTTACTTCTGCGACGTGCCCCTATTATTTTTGGTGCCCATTTTAATTTTTTCGGTCCAAGACTTTTAAGTTTTAGGCCTAAGGGTTCCCACACATGAAAATACCTATATTTAGCTTTATTTTACTCCCATATCATCTTAAACATTCCCCAATACTCACTCAAATACTTAGACAAATATTTCGCTCAAGATTCAAGTCCCAAACCCTCATCCCAAGCTAAGGTTCCCTTTCAAGGTTCTTCTTCAAGCTTCAAGTCTCCATCTCAAATATTCACCAAGTGCATCTCCAAGCTAAGGTATATGGGTTTCTTTAATGGGTTCCTTTCACCCATGATACCCAAGCCTCCTTTTACATAAATTGCATGATTTAAAGTTAATTTACAAATGGGACTTGATTATTATGAAATTCACTGCATACTATGTTAAAGCTATGAATAGTTGTGAATGTTTTGCTATGTTTTGAGCTATAAATCCTTGATCTATTGTAAGATTTGAGAAGGTGTTTTGATGTACATGTCTTTAGGGTATTGCAAGGTGTTGATTGATGATTTTATAATGGATTTTCTTGCATGATTTCGTTCTTATATTTTATGGTTTTATACTAGCATTACACACCCTCAAAGTGTTTGATAAAATGTCCGGATGTGGTTTCTTGAGGAATTAAAGGCCCAAGGCATGATATATGATATGAATGATGTTATGATGATGAAATGAGCTTATGTATATGATATACTCTATATAAAGTGTTGCATTAGACCATACCCGATCCAGTTGGACAAGAGCCCGAGTAACCATGTTGGGGGTTTATACTCATCAACCATGCGAGAGGTTTATACTTTGTGTGATTACCATCAACCATATGAGGGGTTTTCACCATACAACTAATAAGGGGTTTATACCTTGAATAACTAGCTTGGTCTCTTCTACACATATGATAACCTATATGAACATGAGTTACTTAAGCACTGATCATACATATCATATTGTATATTATGCCTATTGCTTAATATTATGCATTTTGATTATGATTCCTACCTATTGTTGCATTGTATCCTACATACTTAGTACATTCAAATGTACTAATGCATACTCTATGCTTACACAATGTCACCATGTAGGAATTAGTGCCCAAGTTGATCCTCCTCCTCTATGTGTCTAGTTCGGTGCTATTCAAGCTAGTTAGTTAGTCCTCCACTTCAGGGATCTAGTCTATATTTCTTCTATTATGTATTGAGACATTCATCTTTATTGTTTATTTTGACTATAAGGGTGAGCCCAGTTACTTTGTCTTGGCCCCTGCTCTTATCTATATATTAGATGTGTTTATTGGACATGTTAAGTCTCTATTATATGAGTTTAACTCTTGTCTTTTCACCATGATATTTTGTAAGCTTTTCCCTCAGCCCCATTTTCCCCATTCTTTTATCTTTGATGCTTAATTTATTGCATCTGCGACCAAGGATGTGTAATGATGTTTTATGAGGCTTGCTTGGGGTCCCTTCGGGTTTCTTTATGCTGTGTCGCATATAGGCCCTATTTTGGATCGCGAAATACTTGGTATCCGAGTACTAGATTGATAGATCCTTGAAATCCAACACATCGTATCTATTAGAGTCTTATTCATGGTTGTGTTGTGCACCACAACTATGAGTAGAAGACTATGAGATATTCTAGCAAATGTTTCAATTCTTCATGATCCATGTCGTGAGATAGAGTTAGGTCCCCTAGAGCTTATTGCTAACCCCTAACCATTGCATTACAGGATGTCTTAAGCTACTTAGGATGATGCTATGATAACTGCGGAGATTTGTGATACTCTATGGATGGTGGCCAAAGCGACAAAAAAATTAGAAACTCACCTTGGTCAACAAGTGGTGATAGAGGAGGTAGCGAGGCCAAGATATCCCGTAATATGGGTAAGTTGGTGTGGTGGCTAATGCTAGGCGCTCGAGATATGGTAGATGTTATGATGTCCCATGCATGAGAGATACTAATACTTGTTATGATTGTGAGGAGATGGGTCATAAGAAAATGTATCGCCCTCAGAAATGCAATAAGAGTAAGGAGGGTGATGATGGGATGACTTATCTTAGATGCCCAAAATGTGGGAGGACTCATAGTGGCGCATGTTGGAGAAACATGGGTGTATACCTTGGGTATGGTGAGATAAACTACATAATTCTAGATTGCCCATATGGTCGACATTTAGATCAAGGTGGTTGTGTTGATCAAGTGGCTCAACGAGAGGATGAGATGCCTGATGTTGTTACCAGTAAGTTGAAGTTTTCTTGGCTTTGTTATGCATATATTTTTGGGTCTATAGTACTACTATTTCTTCTCTATTCTTTTGGGTTGCTAGTGGGGCTTCTTGTGTGCCCAAGGTGTTGTGTGGATCTTTGGTGTCTATTCTTTTGTTGGGTGTATTGTTGCTAGAAGGTTTATAGGTGTTGATCCGGGTTTGTATTGCATTAGGTCTTGTTTTGTGGTTTGTCGGAGTTGGCATGGGGGATTTGGATGTCATTATAGGAATGGAATGGTTATATGCATGTTGTGTCTTCATAGATGGTAGGACCTATAGAGATAGCTCTTGATTTCCTGATGAGCCTATCTTTGTGTGGGAGGTTGTTGAATGGTAGCAAGGAAGGTAGGTTCATTTCTTGTATTAAGGTACAATTGGGTTCCAAGGGGTTAAATTTGCTATCTTGTGATAAATGGAAGTGTTGAACCTAAGTTGTTTTGTCTATAGAATTGTTGTTAGTGGTAGATGAGGCTTCGAATGTCCTTTCTGATATTTTGAATTTTGGGGTAATATCCTTTGGACTAGTACACTGGGTATGCCTATAAGTCTCATGAGTATGATCTTTAGTCCCTACTGTAATAGGTTTATGGTGGTTTTTGTGATGATATAATGGTTCGTTTCCTTAATAAGGTAGTGCATGAGAGTGTTTGAGGGTAAAACTTCAAAGTTTCGGGTAGGAAGTTATACGCTAAATGGGAGGAATGTGAGTTTGATTGCAAGAGATTGCCTTCCTAGGATATGTGGTGTCGGGCGATGGTATTAAGGTGGACCTTAGTAAGACAAAGTTGATTAGAGATTAGCATATACCTTGACTTCATCGGATATTAGAAGCTTCTTGGGTTTAGTGGGCTATTATCTGTGTTTGTGAATGGGTTCCCTTCTATTGCTTCTCCTGTGTCTTAGTTCACCCTAAGCAAGGCCAATGTTGTGACCGATGTTTTAAGTAGGGTGATTTAATAGGTCTAGGAGTTGCTATTTCTTGTGTTATTCCTTGGTGCTAGTAGAATTCGTGTATATGTTGGTTGATCCTTGATTCCTTCCAATCAAGGAGACTCAAAATTATTTTCAAGAAAACCTACAAGGATTTTACTTATTTTAATTTGGAATTTGAATATTATGATTTCTAAAATTCTATTGATGCATGGGTAGTGTTTGTTTGATGATTTTAATGTGATTTAAGCCGTTATATATGGATGTGCTTTGGGTTTATGAAGTTGTAAATATGCATGTTCCCTTTTTGAATGATTTATGCAGGAGAGATTACACTATGGATTTAAATGTAGAATTATTTATGTTTTTACTTCAACTTCATAATATAAATGTTGATTTTAAATGGAGTCTTCATTACCTATGTAATTTCCTTATTGTTCATGGCATATGCATTTATGTACATGGATTATTTTGAAAAAATTATGATATAGGTAAGCCAAATTTCATTTTATGATATGATTTTGAAAAAAGGTTGGTTATGACAATATCGTGATCACATATATGTCTTTGATTTTGGCTCTTTAAGCATTTTGGGTGCTTGCACCATTTTGTATATGAATTAGCTATTCCTATGCATGAGTATTTGACTATGAAATTATGATATTGGCATTTGAGCTTAAGTATGAATTATTATGAATGGTGTTTGGCTTTTAAGCCCAATTGTGCATCGAAATAATTTGAAAAT
>JAOTQJ010094827.1:0-36913 GCA_025642045.1 Solanum sejunctum
TGTGTTTTCTTGACCAACCAACGCCACCATGCTATTTAGGGGCTTTAATATACCGAGTTTGAAGAATCAAATAATCGAAAACACGAAAAATCGAACTTTTTTGAAGGGTACTGTAGCAACTGAGGCACTATTGCTTGTTCTAATGTTTTCCTTCAAGTTTTCACTAAGTGTAGAAAATGATAAGCTTGTACAAGATACATGGTCATATATATAGGCAAAACATATACCACTTGGACCAATCAAAAGCTTGCACATACATCTTGACCCCATATCAATTTTATCCTTAAGGACCTAACTTAGAAGAAATGTTGTATTCGGTCCCAAATTTTATTAAAGCGAACAAATTAAGGACGTTCAGGGTTTAACTTACGTTGCGGGTCATAACAGCTCACTTGTCAGTCTTGGGAACCCACTTTATTCTATGTTCCCAAAAAGTAGGTAGAGGCACAATTGAATCCCTTTTGGTCTAAGAAGGCAGTTTTCTGTTACTAATTTTAAGGTTGGGACCAGTTCTACATGAAAGGCACTTCCAGGATTTTTGCCAAAGCATAGAAAGTGTTGTCTCATTAGAGTTCTTTTTAGAACTTCACAATCATCATTTAGATATCTATTTCTACCATAGTGCAAACATAACAAGTTGGGAGACACATATACATATATTTGCTATGTGGATTGTAAGGAGGAAAAATTTTGTTCACATATCTCAGCCCTTTTTTCTCATTGCCTCTATGATTTATCATATCTCCTAGGACTTTAGACGAATTAGTCCACTTTAGTAATTTGTTCCGATCATCCTTCACTTTGACCAGCTCCTTCTCTAACATGGGGTTTCTTTCTAAAAACGACATTACTTTCAACTTAAGACTCCTTAAGAGCAAGTTTAATCTCACTGGCTTTACACTTGAGCTTAACATCAGATTTGGACTCATTTTCTAAACATATTCAAAAGCTTAGTTTTCTCAACTTCCAGAGCCACAATCTTTCCTCCAAGATATGATATCTGGATGTTTAGAATAGTTTTTTCTTCTTGAAATATGTCAATATTATTGCTCAAGACATCCTTATCAACAACAAGTTCACATATAGAATCAATCAGAACACAAGCAAGTTTTTTTTCCTTTTTAGAGTAGAGATCCAGGTTTTCTTTAAGATGAAATAGGGTTATGTTATATTATGCTTTATGATCAGATTGTGCCATGAAGACAAACAGGTTGTCAAATACATCACTGTCATCCTTCAAAGCCATCACAGAGGAATCTTCATATTGTTCATCCTCTTCTGGATCACTTGATGAGTTTCCCTACACTCCCAGGCCTTTATTACTATCCTATCTGTAGCAACTTTACTTCTGAATTTTTCAGGCACATGGTCCTTCCATTTATCATTTCCAATCTTGGAGTTGTCTTTGAATTCTGCCTTCCCTTGAGGGTACTCCCTGATGTAGTGTATAGGTTTTCCATAATCATGGAACAACTCCACATTATTTTAAAATCCCTCAGTGCATCCTTTCTTCACAAATCCATTGTTTATTTTTATGATCTTCTTGAATATTCGAGATAGATAAGCCATGTCCACACCATCAACCTCATAATCACTATGAGCTGACTGAAGAGCTAGGGATTTATCCTTCGTACCTGCCTTTTTTGTGGAATTATGTTTCTTTTTTAGCTCATGAGTTTGAAGATTTTCGCTGAGAGTATCCATGGTCAAGGTCTTCAAGTCTTTCGATTTAATTTTAGCATCAACTTTACTTTCTGAGTATTTTGGCAATACTTTAAGAATTCTCCTAACTTGATTACTCTAATTGATGGGTTCACCCAGGCACTTCAGCTCATCTGTTATAGTAGTGAACTTGGTATGTGTATCATGTATGGACTCTCCCTCTTTCATGATGAAGTCTTCATACTGAGAGGTCAACATATCTACCTTGGATTCCTTCACTTGCTTTATGCCTTCATGTTCATTTCTTAAGCAGTCCGAAATTTCTTTGGCAGACTCATAGGCTAAGATTCGATTGTACTCTTCAGAGCCTATTCCACAAATAATTAGTTTCTTTGCCTTGTAGTTCTTCTCTATATTTTTCCTATTAGCTTCAGTGTATCATTGTATTGTTTTTGGAAAAGCTTTTGTTATCTCACCATCTTTGACTTCAATAGTGGGAATGTAAGGACCATCTAGTACAATGTCACATAACTCACTATCCTTAGCCATAAGGAAGTCATGTATTCGATTACTCCACTAACCATAGAACTTTTCATTGAATATAGGAGGTCTTGTGGATGATTGTCACTCTTCAAGATTGAGTGCAGTAGCCATTTAGCATAGGAATATCTCTAGATGTTAACCAATTAGAGATTCCAACTCTGATACCAATTATTAGAATGGATGCTCCTAATAGTTGCAAGGACATAATTGATCCTTATATACAGACCACTCAGATGTAATATGAAATGCAGAAACAAAATATAAGGAACACAAGCTTTTAATATGAAAAAACTCCTTGCTCAAGGGAAGAACAACCACGACTTGTCCCACAGGATTTCCAAAAGCCCAACAATCCACTAAATGCAAGAGCAAAATAGGAAAATACAACCTATTATTTATTTGCCCTACCCTCTGTTCATTTCCATCTTGCAATCTAATTACAAGACTTGAGAAACTCTCCAAAACAGCTGTCTACACTCTGTTGTTACTATAAGTAATAAAGATGATTGTGTAGTATAATTGTTAACTTTTCCAATGAAATAACTTCATACGAATTTCATATAATTAATGTAATATTCAATACGAAGTTAAAACAATTTCAAGAATATTACACTACATGAAATGAGAAAAGAGTCAAATCCTCTGAATTCACAGAGTTTTCTAAAGGAAATTACGCAAGGTTATGGAATATATTCTCCCAGGATAAAATGACTCACGACAGAAAAATAGCAGGAGCTCAAATTTGTTATCTAGTGAACCATTCAATGGCTTGTAATCACACTTGAATTTTTTGAAGAAACACTTTTCCTTCTTGAAACTTGTCTTAAACTTTTCTACCAAAAGTTCTCTTAAGTTCTCAAGTTCTTAAGTTGTTAAGTTGTAAAGTTATAAAGTTGTACCAATATCTGAGAAGGATTAAGATATTTATAGTCAATAGGATGGTATAATTATTCATGTATAGTAGATGAAAGGTTGCACCAAAATACGAAAGGTTGCATGAAGGTTCATGAATGAAATAAATTCATTCATAATTGCAACTTTCAGAATTTTCAATACACCAATCTTTATACAATGTACCATTATCCATTTACCTATTACATAGAACCTAACAATCCCCCATATGAATAGGAATGGCTATAACACAAAAGATAGTTATACACAGACTCGTGTGAGATTACAAACAAAGACTAGTTGAATCAGGATAAATGTGCTTCCTTTTGAACTTTCCGTAGTGAACTTATATCGGATGCACTTGATCAATTAGTAGATATGATACCTTTGAACCGTTGAACTTGAATGTACACCTAGATAATATAAGTCACACAACCAGCTTTTTTTACCATCTGTGGTTCTCATGATATTTTGTTCGTTTCAGCCATGAACACATCCCGATTTCATGAGAGCTTTAGAGAATTGGCCTTTACTAGCATTCTCCTTGAAATGACTTCCATTTCACTTCTACATAGATGATTTCTAAATGTTTACTCCTGTAGAGAAGTTATTTGGTCATACCTGTCCAAACTTAGAAATCATTAAAAAGTTTTAGTATGAAATTTATTCTGATCACTGAACATTATCTTCATCATAAGAATGGGTTAGAATATTTGACAATGCTAGACCATCAAACACAACTTTCTTTGATCTCCTTGAACCTAGCTCTTGGGATCTCCAGTCTTCTAGGTATAGTTACTATTATGCTTGACTTGTCCTTGCCTTAAACCCATCCTCTCAGATGACCTTTCGACTCCCTCTCTAGTTAGGCCTTTAGTAAGTGGATCCAACCCATTATCTTTTGACCTCACATAGTCAATTGTGATAATTCCATTAGAGAGTAGTTCTCTGATGGTATTATGTCTCCATCTTACGTGACGTGATTTATCATTGTACATCATGCTCCCTGCCCTACCTATTGCAGCATGACCATCACAATGTATGCATACAGGTGCTAATGGTTTAGGCCAAAAAGGGATATCTTCTAAGAAGTTCCAGAGACATTCATCCTCTTCACCAGCTTTATCTAAAGCAATGAATTCAGATTCCATAGTGGAGCGAGCAATACATGTTTATTTGGGTGATTTCCAAGAAACTGCTCCACCATATAAAGTAAATATGTATCCACTTGTGGATTTTACTTCATCTGATCTAGTTATCTAATTTGCATCACTATATCCTTCAATTATCGTTGAATAGGTGTCAGAATGCAAAGCATAGTGTTGAGTATATTTTAAATACCCTAAAACTCTCTTCATTGCCATCCAGTGAGTTTGATTGGGGGATGTTCATGTACCGACTCCACTCAGTTATAGCACATGCTATATCTGGTCATGTATAGTTCATGATATATATCAAGCTTCCTAATACTGTCGCATAGTCCAATTGTGAGTCGTTTTCACCATTATTCTTTGTAAGTGCAAAGCTCACATCCATTGGAGTCTTGGTAATCTTGAAATCAAAATACTTGAACTTGTCAAATACCTTTTCAATATAGTGAGACTGGAACAAAGCCAAACCTTGTGGAGTTTTAAGAATTTTGATTCCTAATATGACATCACTTATTCCAAGGTCTTTCATTTCAAATTTGCTAGAAAGCATTTGCTTAGTAGCATTTGTGTTAGCCAAGTTTCTACTAATGATCAACATATTATCAACATACAAACAAACAATGACCTTATGATTTGGAGTGTCTTTGATGTAACAAATTTATCATACTCATTAATATTCAATCTGTTTGCCATTATGGTTTGTTCAAACTTTACATACCACTGTTTTGGAGCTTGTTCAGTCCATAGAGTGACTTTACAAGTTTGCACACTTTCCTTTCCTCACTAGGAACTACAAAATCCTCAGGTTGTTCCATTTAAATTTCTTCCTCCAGCTCTTCATTTAAGAAAGCAGTTTTTACATCCATTTGATGAATTTCAAGATCATATATATTGCTTCTAGTTCTAATTACATCTGAATAGATGTAATACTTGTCACTGGCGAGTATGTATCAAAGTAATCAAGGCCTTCCTTTTGTTTGAAGCCTTTGACTATACTTCTTTCCTTGTACTTGTCAATACTACCATCTACCTTCATTTTCCTTTTAAAGATCCATTTTGTTCCTAAAGGCTTATTTCCCGAAGGAAGATCAACTAACTTCCAAGTATGGTTATTCAAGATTGATTCAATCTCACTATTAACAGCTTTTTTCCAAAAAGGTGAATTCACAGAAGACATTGCTTCTTGGAAAGTTTGAGGTTCATTATCAATGAGAAATGTAACAGTAGCAATCCGCTGACACTTACTATGCCTTGGATTTTCTCCATTTTGTATATTTCTCTTTGGTCCAACTTGAGGTTATTTAGAACCTCTACTAGACTCTTTAGATCTATCTTTATACGGATAAATATGTTCAAAGAATTCAGCATTATCTGATTTAATTACCGTATTTTCATGAATATTTTAATGTTCAGATTTATGAACCAAAAATCAGCATGCTTTACTTTCTAGCATATCTAATAAATACACAGTCCACAGTCTTTGATGTTATTTTCAACCTTTTCGGCATAGGAACTTGGACTTTTGTTAAACACCCCCACACTTTGAAACATTTCAAGTTGGGTTTCTTTCATGTCCATTTTTCATATGGAATTGATTGCGTCTTTCTATGGGGCACTCTATTGAGTATGCGATTTGCTATAAGGATAGCTTCCACCCACAAGTTTTGTGGTAAACCTGAATTTATAATTAAGGCATTCATCATTTCCTTCAAAGTTCTATTTTTCCTTTCCGCAATCCCATTAGATTGGGGTGAATAAGGGCAGTCGTTTGATGGATAATTCCATTTTCAAAACATATTTCTGCAAATGAAGATTCATATTCTCCATCCCTATCACTTCTTATCATTTATATCTTTTTATCAAACTAATTTTCAACTTCAGTTTTGTATTGCCTAAATGCTTCAGTTGCTTTATCCTTACTTGATAGCAAATAAATATAACAATATCTAGTGCAATCACCAATAAAAGTTATGAAACACTTTTTCCCTCCACGCATTGGTGTTCAATTCATTTCACAAATGTCCATGTGAATCAAGTCTAAAGGATTGGAATTCCTTTCAACAGACTTATACGAATGCTTAGACAACTTAGCTTCCATACATATTTGATATTTTGTTTTATTGTACTCTAAATTAGGCAGCACTTCTAAGCTAATCAATTTTTGCTAGGTATTATAATTGATATATCCCAAATTTTCATGCAATAAATCACTTAAATCAACCAAGTAAGTAGAACTATAACGTTTATTATCAGTAATAACCATTACATTAAGCTTAAATAGGCCCCCACAAAGGTATCCCTTTCCTACATACATTTCATTTTTACTAATTACAATTTTATTAGAAATAAATACACATTTGAATCCATTTTTTAGTAAGAAGTAAAGTAGAAACTAAGTTATTTCTTAATTTAGGAACATGAAGCACATTCTTGAGAGTCACCACCTTGTCAAATGTCATCTTCAAGAGAACTTGCCCATTCCTTCAATCTTTGCAGTTGCCGAGTTTGCCATGGAGATTTTATCATCACCTTGAGTAGGCTCATATGATGCAAAAAGTTCTTTATTGGCATATAAATGGTGGGTAGCACCAGAATCTATCCACCACTCTCTTAGGTTGCCAACAAGATTGCATTCAGAAAGCATAGCACATAAATCGTCCTCGAATTCAGCAACATTTGCTTGATCTTTCTTCTTTGCTTTCTTTGGAGCCTCAGAATCTGCAGCCTTGTGACCATTTTTGCCACAATTAATGCAAATACCTTTGAATTTCTTCTTAGGGTGACTACTTAGCTGTTTAGAATTGGTCTTTCTCTTCTTAGACCTTCCATCTTCAATAATATTGGCTCCCAATATTGATGAATTTCCATAAGATCTTTTCTGAGCAGCTTTATTGTCCTCTTCAATTCTCAATCTTACAATGAGATCTTCTAGGGACATCTCCTTCCGCTTATGCTTTAAATAATTTTTGAAGTCCTTCCATAAAGAAGGTAAGTTCTCAATCATATTAGCGACTTGGAAGGCTTGATTAATTACTAGAACTTCCTTGAGGAGACCATTGATTATCACTTTTAATTCCTGAATTTGAGTAATCACAGATTTGTTATCAACCATTTTGTAGTCCAAAAATTTTGCCACAATGAATTTCTTCAATTCGGCATCCTCTGTCTTATACTTCTTTTCTAAATCATCCTAGAGGTCTTTGGAGGTTTCCATAGTACTGTACACATTGTATAAGTCATCATGAAGCCCATTCAAAATATAGTTCTTGCATAAGAAAACAGAATCCTCCCAAGCTTCAATAACCATAAATCCTTCATCTTCCGAAGTTGACTCCGCTAATACTGGAAAACTTTCTTTGATGGATCGTTAAAGATTCAAAGTAGTTAAATAAAAAAGCATCTTTTGCTGCCACCTTTTAAAATCCATACCAGTGAATTTTCCAGGTTTTTCAGTTGATGTTATGGCAGGTGCAACACTTGTATGACTCGACGAGGCAGTATTCATTCCTGCAAGTTTCGATGTCGTATCATTCATGACTTCAGTTTCATTTGTCTTGCTGTTAGAAAAAGACAAGTACACTTAGTCACTTCAAATAATGAATTGATCTTTATTGTTACTTTGTTTCTAGTTTAACAATGAAGTTTATAACTCTCAACTGTTAACCAATGAACTTTGATGTTCTGAAAAACTTTTCAAGTTCTCTGAGTCAATATCGAGTTCAAATAGAGCATAATCCCACAAAGGATTTAATCTTCAGAAGCCATTTATAACTACAATAAGACTAATTTCCTTAAGATTATTGCTACTATAAGTAATAAAGATGATTTTGTAGTACAATTGTTAACTTTTCCAATGAAATAACTTTATACAAAATTCATATAATTAATGTAATATTCAATACGAAGTTAAATCAATTTCAAGAATATTAGACTAGATGAAAGGAGAAAAGAGTCAAGTCCTCTAAATTCACAAAGTTTCTTAAGGAAATTATTCTCCTCAAGTACGTGAGTTTATGGAATATATCTTCCTAGGAATGACTCATGACAGACAAATAGCGGTACCTTAAATTTGTTGTCCAGCAAATCACTCAATGGCTTGTCATCACACCTGGAATATTTTCAAACAACACTTTTCCTTCTTGAAACTTGTCTTAAACTTTTCAACCAAAATTTCTCTTAAGTTCTCAAGTTCTTAAGTTGTTAAGTTG
The DNA here is from genome assembly GCA_025642045.1 of Solanum sejunctum. NCBI lineage: Eukaryota > Viridiplantae > Streptophyta > Magnoliopsida > Solanales > Solanaceae > Solanum > Solanum sejunctum. Next base: position 8,456 of record JAOTQJ010094827.1, read on the forward strand.
TAAAGTTATAAAGTTGTACCAATATCTAAGAAGGATTCAGATATTTATAGCCAATAGGATGGTATAATGATTCATGTATAGTAGACAAAAGGTTGCACCGAAATACAAAAAGATGTATGAAGGTTCATGAATGAAATGAATTCATTCATAGTTGCAACTTTCATAATTTTCAATACGCTAATCTTTATACAATGTACCATTATCCAGTCACCCATTACATTAAACCTAACACACTCTCATCAACCTAGATGAAGATAGACTTCTACCCAAGACTTCGAGGTAACAACTCACCAAGAATTCCACAATAATAGAACAAGAGACAAGCAAATAATTATCAGCTTTCCATTATAGATTAGGAAGCGATCTTACAATTGTTAGTACTGAATACAACATCAATCTTAAAAGAAAACTATAGACTCCTTCTATCAGGTCCCTTGGAAATTGATGTCGTATCTCTCAAGTGGTGACAAAAGAGAAGTTTTTTCTATAGTAAATTTGCTCACTTTAATTCCTTAAAAAGTTTGCTTTTGTTTCTTTCAAATGAATCATTTTTACCTACGCAAGGGGGCAATTAAGAAACTGTTGGTCCTTCAGTACAATGAATGACAAGTCTCACCAACTATGGCAGATTTTCTAGTTATAGGCTAATGTAGCCTTTCCACCTGATATTGACCTCGTCCTCATGCTTTATAAATAGTTTGTGAATCATCAAAATGATTATTCGATAATATTTTAATTATTCTTTTCTTTTCTTCTGACGACCAAGTTGTAAGACGAAATTCTAAAAGCTAGTTACATCATATATTTCTAACATAATACTTATCAAAATTCTACTGATTCAGTGATTCTTCAGGGCATGTTTTGGAAAAAACAAAACAATTGTTTTCCAGAAAACAACTGATTTATTGATAAGCTTGGCATTCCATATGACACTCTTAGCAAAAGATTTTAGTTACTACTAACTACAAGAAATGTGAATCCCCTGCATCACGTATTATGTTAAATCTGTAGAAGGATTACCTGAAAATAAAACAAACTGACATAAACATTTGGAATGCGAGTGATTTGTTCCTGTCCTCTCCTATCCCCTTCTCGCAATGCCAGCTAAAGTGGTTGAAAAGAGTGTAAATTTTGAATCCCAAAAATCAATGCCACCATATCTGGTAGCATATCATAATCCGTGAGTTGCCATGATGGTAGGGAGCTCTTTGAAGGATGAAATATTCATGGTCTTGAGATAGGCAAGGCTTTTCAACAACTCTTTGGCGAGTAAAGTCTGTTCGGCGTTATGACTAATACAGAGGGAGGTGAGAGTGCTAACATTAGATATAAACAAGGGTTAGAAAAACGAGCATAGGGTAATATGAATCTCACATATGGGTAGTTCCTTTAGTAGCAATCCTTTCAGATTGGAATAAGAAAAAAAGTTTTCTATATGAATGTCTGCGTTTAGAGCGGATGCATCTATCTGCATACAGAAACTCAGTATGTATTGGGAGGTAGAGCCTTTTGCTGATCTCAATTGCATACATGTGTGTCATATTTCTTTAAAAAAAAATAGGAAGAAAAATATTTGTCTGCTATGCTCGTTCAGGTGAACAAAATACAGGTTACTTGTATAAATCTGGAATGTTTTGAATGGATAATTACCTAAGTTAATAATTATGTACTGTGGGAGACTCATAGATGAAGAATTTTAGAAACAAAAACAGATCAGCACTAACAAATATCCACATTTGGTATGTGAGCAATTTTGTGCCAGTCCTCTCCTATCCCTTTCCCCACCACATTGTCAATGCTGGACAACCATAAACTTGTAAACTTGTTATGTGCTGCAATCCCTCAGGTAAACATTTTAGCATCTGATATTTTTGAACATATAAGTCAGTGAGTGAAGTTAACCCTTCCATCCCTTGTTGTGGAGACTCTCTAGTGCATAACAACCATGAATTTTCAGATGCTTCAACGCATTGAGGCTAGCCAGGCTTCTTGGCAACTCTCTAAAGTATATGATGCTCAAGGACTCAAGATTTGCAAGGCGTTTGAACATCTCTTTTGGGAGTGTAGACACCTTGAAGTTATGATCAATAGAGAGGGAAGCAAGAGAGGGAAGCTTCGATATGGAGCTTAAATCTATTTTGCCCCAGACATCCAACTTCTTGACTGAAGACAATGTTGGAAAAACAAACAAGGGGCAATACCAAATTTCTATTTCTTCAAGCGTGAAGAATTTCTCTTCTCCTTCACTTCTCAGCAGTCCTTTCAGATTTGGAAACCTTACAATAGCAAATCGTTTCAAGTACAGGAACCTTATTACGGAATATCCAGAATGACCATTGTCCTCTTTAATATACTCCACTTTCTAGATGAGGCATATCTCCAAATGGTGGTAAATGCCAGTAGTTTTAACATTCAATTTCAATGAAGACAACATTTTTCAAAACTGAGGCATTCATCAAATTTTAGAAATGAAACCTCTGAAGAAATGAGTATTAATGATTTTAGATTAGGATGTTGTAACACCCCACAAAATTATGAAATTATCCCTAGAATGGAATCATGTGCATAACGCGTCTTCCCAATCTCCAATGAAAAATTTGAGACCGGATCTGCCATCGGCACAAAAGATTAAGTGGGAAAATATCCTCAACCAAATTTTAGAGCAACCAAGTCAAAAAAATAAATTTCGCTAATTAATTAAAAAATAGTGTCAGTCCGCGCCCGAGGCGCAACATCGACAAAACACAGACTGACACTAATGTTTTTTCTTTAATTTTCTATGTGAACTAGAAAGGACAAATATGTCCATACCCAAGGCCCGACGCAGAAATGTTTTTATGAAGTGAAATTTTGTTTCTTTTTATAGGAAGGGCCTTTTGGTCATTCCCCAACATTTTCTATGTATTAAATACTTGTTTAAGGGTAGTTTATATCAGATTAAGGGTTTCAAAACCCATTTCTCTTAACTTCTAAACGAGGGTTCTTGAAGGAGAAAGAAGAGAGAGCTTGACAATTCCTAGATTTGGGTCCAATTCCTTGAAGAAGCCTAAGAACTTCTTCATTTAGGTATGTAAGGCTAAACTAAAAGCATGGGATTGTTCTCCCATATCCCCCATAGATGGTCATAGATGAGTTAAGAGTCCATGATTCCCCATACATGATTCTTGAAGTACTATCTCGATTAGATTATTGAAAACTATAATACTTACATGTATTTTCATACTTTGATGATCATCATAAACTTATTTTCTTGAATTATTTTTCATTAGATATTAAATGAACCCTGTATGTTAACTTTTGAAAGCATGCAACAATGAACTTAGGAGATGAGTCTACAGCCTTGATGATGTAAATGTGTTGGTTGTTATGGTTTTTTCCTAAATTGAATGTGTTGATGAGATTGATATCCTTAGAGTCTTAAAGAGGTTGAACTTAATCTTAAAAGAATGTTCCTAATCCATTGAGTTGATGGTTGATGAGATGAGTTGATGTGCTTTGTCCCAAGGAGATTAAATGATGAGTAATCTTGATGTTTGATAACTTCTAAGCATGTTAAGTCTTGGGAGGAATATTGAACACCGAAATGAGCAAACGTGAGTTCCACTCGCACTCCTTAACTACGTGGCCAGCGTAGTACATGATTGAACCATGAAAAATGGATGTTTCCTCATTTCTAAAAGAGGACTTGATAGAATTATGGATCCACCAATAGACACATCCTCTACCCCAGCAAGGTACTGGATGGATGTGGAAATGACATTGCTTTATTATATCATTACTGGCTCATGGGTGATGGTTGTCGATAAGAGAAATTTCCAGATAGGTTTCGTCCTGATAGTACTGATATTGATGTGATGGTATGAGTTTTTATTGGTGTTGATGTGATATTGTCTACTCCCTATCTTGAGCCGAGATGTGTACCTAATGAGCTGATATCATTCCATATGATTTTGCACATATTGTTTACTTTTAGGCCTATATGTCGTACATTCCACGTACTGACACCATTTGGCGCTACATTGTTTTATGATATAGATTCAGTAGACAGAGGACCTTAGCAGGCGATTCGTTGAGGTTCAGAGACTTTTAGCTTCAGATACTTGGTGAGTCTTTCCTTGCATTCGAAGGATGCCTTTATTCCCTTTTTATATATTTTGAGTTTATTTCTTTGAGCTTGTGCTAGTCATTGCCTGACATGATACCTTCCTAGAGTGTAGACTTAGAGGCTTCATTGACATAGAGATGACAGTTGATGTTGGGGTCTTTTCCTTTCTTTCTAAATTGAGTTTTCATAATCCTGTCTTATGCTATAAATATTGACGACTAGTCTTATTCCCCATGGCCAATATTTCTAATATAGATGTGATAAGATATAGTGTCCACTATTATGTGACTGCTGATCTTATGTATTCTACTGATCTATTGATTGAACTAATGAAATGAGGTCAGGTGGTTTGCTTGGGGACTAGTAATTGTCTCTGAGTGCCAGTTACACCCAGGGTACCTTCTAGGGGCATGACTAATGTGGTCTCAGGGCTTCAAGCACTTTTCATCCAAATTGTTTTGATTCATATGCATTTGGCCTAATTTCCCAACTCTCCCATAAATGCTATAAATTTGCTTTTGTTGGTAAATTAGCTTCTTTTGCATCTGTATCATTCTCCACTCTCTCAAGATGTATGATTGAAAGTGAATCATGTTGGTCCAGGTTCCATAGTTCACCAAATTGATAGCCTTTCATTTCACCCACAATAAAGTAATCTAGAGTCTTAAGTCATGTCAATGATCCTATTCTTGGTGGAATAGAAGTTATTATACAACCCTTCAACATAAGATTTCTAAAACTGCTTAGTTTACTTGTTTGTTTTGGAATATAAGAAAGTGAAATACAACATGATAGATCAAGAGACTGTAGATTTTGAAGCTTGCATATAACATCTTTAGAAGGCTACAAATGTTGTTGCTTTGCAAGTTCAACAGCCTTAAATGTATTAGATCTTCGATGGAACATCATAACTAATCTAGTTTCGTTGGTAAGCTTTTGCTTGCTATATCTAGTTTCATCACCGAATTACTACCCCAATTTTCCTTTCCATGTGAGAAATTTAAAATTTTTTAAAGAAAACCTTCCATATAAAAAAAGGTGATCTATTCTCAAAAGAAAACTATATGGTCAATCTGTCCTCAAAAGAAAATCAGAAAATTACATCCCATGAGACAAAGTCACAACAATTACAAATAATAATACTTAGGAGTTAGGAACGGATGTCGGGATTAGGAATGTGAACAAATTTGTGCTAGTCTTGTCCTACTCCCTTCTCATAACACTTTTCCACTATTGAACAGTCCCTAATTGTTAAACTTGTGAGGACTATTCGGTTCTGCAGTCCCTCCAGTAAATATTTTAACATCCTACAATCATCAATAGATAATTCTGTCAGTGAAGTTAAACCTTTCACCCCTTCCTCGGGGTGACTCTCTAGTGTGTCACAGTTATCAACTATCAGACGCTCTAAAGCATTGAGACTAGCCAAGCTGCTAAGTAGCTCATTGAGTTTTCGAAAGCAAGAGATTTTCAAGTATTTGAGATTACCAAGGCTTTTAAACATCTCTTCTGGGAGCGAAGTAGTTTCATAGTTAAAAATAAGATCAACAAAAATTCTTGTATTTGCCTCGTCCCCATAAAGTTGTAATTTCTTGAGGGAAGAAAGGGTTGGAAAAACAAACATGGGGCATCTGTTAATCTTCATCTCTTCAAGCACAGGGAATTTCTCTTCTGCTTCCTTTTCACTAATCCTTCCAGATTACGAGATCCGCTTATATGAAGTTCTATCAGAGATGGAAACCTTCTTCTTGTGGGTAATACAAAATGAACATCAATGTCCTCTTCAACATACTCCACCTTCATAGACCCATATAATAACTCTAGACTTTCTAGACAAGGCAACTCACCAACAGGTGGTAAATACGAGCAGTTTTTGCAACTTCTGATTACAATAGAGACAACATTTTTCAAAACTAAATGGCTTATCCAGCTTGGGAGACGAATTCCTCTGAAGAAAACGATTTCTAAAGATTTCAGATTGGATGTGTTTTGAGGGCTTCAAGCACTTTAACTTCTTTTGGTTCATAACTATGCAGTTTATCCCAAATCAAGCTTAAAGAGTGCAAATTTGCTTTTGCAGATAAGTTGGCTTCTATTGCATGTATATCCTTCTTCACTCTCTCAAGTTTTGTGATTTCAATTGACCTATAGAGATTCAGGTTTCGTAATTCACCTAGTTGATAACCTTTCCTCACACCGACAAAAAACCAATCTAGTGTCTTAAGGCATGTCAAAGATCCCATCCTTGGTGGAATACAAGTCAATAAATGGTAATCATGAAGTAAAAGATTTTGGAGACTACCAAGTTTTCTTGTTTGTTTTGGCAAACAACGAAGTAACCAGCAACGGTATAGATCAAGAATCTATAGATTTTGAAGCTTGCACAACTGCTTCAGAAGACTAGTTATGTGATTGCCAGATAGGTTCAAGTATCTTAAATGTACTAGATATCCATTGGAAGATGGTAACTGCTCAAGATCAGAGTCACTTAAATTAAGCACTCTTAACGAGACAAACTTTTTCAAGAGTGAAGTATAGAGTCAAAAGGCACCAACTCAGAGAAACCAATGGAAATTCTAGGTGAGTAATCCACATTTACTTCATGGATATTGCTGCTTGATGTTCTTGACAAAACAGAGATGTAGCCAAATCATGGATAAGATCATGCATCTTGAAATATGTATAACCGTATTTAACTTCAACCACTTGGAAAAACGACCTCAAGTATCATTACCCACTTCCTATGGCTCTAATTGTCCTTACAATAAAATAAAGTCATGCATCATACAGAGAGGGATTAACTTTCCTTTGCCATTTTGGTGTCCTTTGGGAATATTGCACAATACGTAAAGCATTGTCTCAAATCAAATGGAAGATGATGATAACTAATCCTTAGGGCTGGTAGAAAAGAACTTTCATCTTGAGGTAAATTCCAAATCTCATTATCTCTCACATGTTCCCATTCTCTTACTTCTCTCTTGAGGCGCAAAATATCTCCAAGAACCTTGGCTGCTAGTGGTACACCACCACATTTTTTGACAATCTCCTTTCTGATAGCCTCAAAGTTAGGAATTATTTCTTCTTGTTTTTCAAATGCACGTTGTGTTGGTAAATATCCCTCCTACATGGAGGTGGAAGTGTCCAATTCTTTTTTAATTGTACAACATCTTAAAGCCCAAATGTATTATTATCTTTAAGCCCACTATAATTTATCTTGGCCCAATTCACCAAATAGGCAGCAGCTAAAATATATTTTGCAGCAAAAAATTAGATTATTCAGCCAACGAAAATCAGAAAAAAATACAGCAGTAGTCAAGAAAGAAAACAGAAAGCAGAAAACCTCATTTTCAACATTGTTCTGACAGTCTGTTTTTTCTTCTAGATCAAAGGACAAATGGAGTTCAACTGTTCTCAACTTTGCGTATGTTGTTTGTGACACTCTCCTCTTTAACTCCAAGAATCAGTTTTTCATTTTGATGCCCGAAAGGTGATTTTTCTTGCTGCGTTTTTAGACCTGCATTTTCAGGTTTTCTACTCCATTTTGGTGAAATTGTTGATTGTTGTTTTGTCAAGAATGTTCTTTGATGATTATATTTGCCTCTAGTGTTTACTAGAGAGGAGAACTTGTTGTATCCACTTGGTTTTGGTGATTAGTGGAACTTTTCGATCGTTGTTGGATGGTCCTATGGTTTTCTCCCCGATTTGGGGTTTCCACGTAAATTGTGTGTTCTCAACTTTATTCGCACTATTTTTCACTAATCTATTTGCTGCAAGAAATTTTTGGAGTTCATTGTGCCTTTGTCATTCATTTTTTTTATTTGGGGGAAAGATTTTATTGCGCTTCCGTTATGTTTCGTCGTTGCTTCACCAACAAAGTGGTATCAAGAGCTTGGTTATTTTTGGTTGGCTTCTTGTGTTTTTTATAATGGATGACAATGTAATTGTATAAGGGATGGTTAGTTTGGACTCCGCGAATTATTATATTTGTAAAATTCGTATTGAGGATTATTTGTGTTCTAAAGAATTGATTGACCCAATTTTGCATAAAGATCGTCCAACAGATGTTATTGAGAAAGATTGGACTATCTTAAATCAAAAAGTCGTTGCCTCCATTCGACAATATATTTCTTTAAGTGTGTTGCAACATGTTGCTAATGAAGCTAATGCATTTGATCTATGGAAGAAACTTGAATCCATGTATGAGAGAAACAATGCTATAGGCAAAGCTTCTTTGATTAGGAAGCTTGTTAAATTGCAATACAAAGATAGTGATAGCATTGTAGTTCACATGAATGAATTTCAGGGTGTGGTAAACCAACTAGCAGGAATGAAGATGAAATTGGAGGATGAACTTCAAGCTTTGATGTTGCTTTCCTCATTGTCGGATAGTTGGGATACCTTGGTAGTTTTTCTTAGCAACTCTACTCCAGATGGCAAGATGACTATGTAAATGGTCAAGGCTAGCCTTCTTAATGAAGAGGCTAGGAGGAGAGAATCAGGTTTCCCTAGCCAAGTTAAAGCAAATATGATTCCTGAATCCTGCAGGGGGAGAAGCAAGACCAGAAATCCTCATTACAGAGACAAGTCCAGGGGGAGATACAAATCAAGGAAAAGAGACTTCATTTGCCATTATTGTTAGAAGCTAGGTCATATTGAGAAATTCTGCAGAAAGAAAAAGAGAGATATGTCCAGGGAGAGAAAATAGAAAACATTTCAAGCAAAAGCCAGATAAGAAGAACATTATAGCCTTAGTATCTAGTGATGATGATTTGTTTATTATCGACAATCATTTATTAAATGTAGCATGTGCTGACTGCACCTGGGTGATTGATTCCGGTGCATCTTATCATATTGCTTCGCACAGAGAGTACTTCTCATCCTACACTACTAGTGATTTTGGTCATGTGAGAATGGGAAATAGTGGTTTGTCTAAGATCATCGGTAGAGGCACTGCTTGTTTAGAAACTTTCACTGGTTGCAGGTTGCTGCTCAGGGATGTGAGACACGTCGCAGATATTAGATTGAGTTTGATTTTAGTTGGCTTGCTTGATGATGAGGGCTATGTCAATAGATTTTGTGATGGAAAATGGAAACTCTCTTGGGGAAATTTGATTGTGGCTTGAGGTAAGAAGCAAAAATTCACTTTATCTTATGCAGGCCAGTGCATGTAGCGGAGATGCAAATCTAGCAAGTGATGCCTCTAGTGAATTGTGGCATAAGACACTTGGCCATATGAGTGAAAAGGGCTTGCAGATACTTTCCAGGAAAGGTTATCTCCCAGATATTTCAGGTATGCCTTTAAAATCTTGTGTTGATTGTTTGGCTGGAAAACAACATAGAGCTGCATTCCATACACGTCACCTACATAGAAGAAAACATGCTCTAGATCTTATTCACACTGATGTTTGTTTTATAGATGCTAAATTGCATCATGGTGCACAATATTTTGTGGCTTTTATTGATGATTTTTCCAAACAAAGTGTGGCCTTTTTTGTTGAAAAATAAAGACCAGGTACTTGATGTTTTTAAGGAGTTTCATGCTAGAGTTGAAAGAGAAAGTGGCAGAAAACTCAAGTGTGTCAGATCAAATAATGGTGGTGAGTACAGGGGTCCATTTGAGAACTACTGTAAGAGTCAGGGCATCAGGCTTGAGAAAATAGTTCCCAAGACACCTCGCTTAATGGAGTTGCAGAAAGAATGAACAGAACCATTAAAGAGAAAATCAGATGTATGTTATGTCATGCTAAGCTGCCAAAGTCTTTTTAGGTAGAGGCAATGTCCACTACAGTGTACTTGATTAACCTTTCCCCCTCATTTCTTCTTGAAGGCAATGTTCCTCAGAGAGTTTGGTCAGGGAAAGATGTCTCCTATAAGCATTTGAGAGTCTTAGACTGCAGAGCAATTGTTTATGTTCCTAGAGATAAGAGATCCAAGCTTGATAAGAAGACAAAAGAGTGCATTTTCTTGGGATATTCAGAGAAAGAGTTTGGGTACAGGTTATGGGATCCACGTAATAGAAAAGTGATTAGAAGCAGAGATGTGATTTTCTTTGAAGATCAGACCATTGAAGATTGTGAGAAGAAGCAGGCAAATACTTCTTCATGCATCACAATTGATCTAGTTCCATATTATTCTTGTGCTATAGTCCCTCAACTTCATGGGGGAGATACGCAAAATCATACAAATGACACTTCTGAAGATAATAATCATGATGATGGTAATGATGATATTCTTGAGTCACAGCCACATTCAGATCCACCACCACCACCTCAGTTGAGAAGATCCACCAGAGAGAGAAAACCTTCCACGAGACTTTTGGAGGATGATTTTGTGTTATTCATTGATGGAGGAGAGTAGAGATATATGATGAAGCTATGTCACATGTGTACTGCAAGAAGTAGTATGATGCCATGCAAGAGAAGATGGCATCCTTGCATCAGAACCATACATATCATCTTGTGGAGTTGTCTAAGGGCACGAGAGCACTTAATAACAAGTGGGTATACAGATTGAAGTGTCACGAGAGTATATCACAACCAAGGTACAAGGCAAGATTGGTTGTGAAGGGTTTCAGTCAAAAGAAAAACATAGACATTGATGAGATATTTTCTCCAGTTGTGAAGATGTCATCTATTAGAGTTATACTTAGATTAGCTGCTAGCATGGATTTGGAGATTGAGCAACTTGATATGAAAACAACATTTCTTCATGGTGATCTTGATGAGGAGATCTACATGGAGAAACATGAAGGTTTTCAGGTTAAGGGAAACGAGAACTTGGTATGTCATTTGAAGAAGAGTTTGTATGGTTTGAAACAAGCACCTCGGCAGTGGTACAAGAAGTTCGAGCCCTTTATGGTTGATCATGGCTTCCACAAAGCACATTTTGATCATTGTGTCTTTGTGAAGAGTTACTCTGAAGATGACTTTCTTATTCTCCTTTTATATATAGATGATATGTTGATTGTTAGCCAGGACACCAAGAAGATTGCTAGCTCGAAGAAGCCATTAAGAAAGTCCTTTGAAATGAAGGACTTAGGCCCTGCTAAAGAGATTTTAGCCATGAGGATCACTCATGATAGAAAGAACAAGAAACTTTATCTATAACTAGAGAGATATTGAGAAGGTGCTTAACAGATTCAACATGAGCAGTGTTAAACCCATGAGCTCTCCACTTGCAGGACATATGAGGATGAGTATGGATCAGTGTCCTTCAAGTAAGAAAGAAAAGAAAGAGATGAATAAGGTGCCTTATGCTTCTGCCATGGGTAGTTTGATATATTCCATGATATGTATGAGGCTAGACATTGCACATTCAGTTGGGGTTGTTAGCCACTACATATCGAATCTGGGTAAAGAGCACTGTGCAGACATGAAGTGGATTCTCAGATATCTTAGAGGTACTTCCAAATTTTGTCTATGTTTTGGTATTGGACAACCTGAGTTAGCTGGGTACACAGATGTAGATATGTCTGGAGATGTTGATACTGCAAAGTCTACCTCTGGATACTTGATGACATTTGCAGGAACTGCAGTTTCTTAGCAATCAAGATTGCAAAAGTGTGTTGCTTTGTCCACTACTAAGGCAGAATATATAGCAGCTATTGAGGCAAGCAAGGAGTTCTTATGGATAAGGAATTTTCTTGAGGAGCTTGGTTTGGAACAAGAAAATTATCTTATTCACTATAATTCTGAGAATACCATCCACCTTGCCAAGAATGCCGCTTTTCATTCTCGAACAAAACATATTAAGAAAAGATATCATTGGATTCGAGAAGTTGTGGAGGACAAGTCATTTGAACTTTTGAAGATTCACGCAAGTCACAATTGTTCAGATATGTTGACCAAGACTTTGCCAAAGGAGAAGCTCATGTTTTGTCGAGAGAAGGCCGATTTGATTTCTTACTCCATGTAGGAGTGAGGAGGAGATTTGTTGGGAAATATCCCTCCTACATGGAGGAGGAAGTGTCCATTTTTTTAATTGGACATCAGCTTAAAGCCCAAATGTATTGTTATCTTTAAGCCCAAATGTATTGTAATTTATCTTGGCCCAATTCACCAAATAGGCAGCAGCTAAAATATATTTAAGAGCAAAAAACCAGATTATTTAGCCAACAGAAATCAGAAAAAAAAATATAGAAGCAGTCAAGAAAGAAAATAGTAAGTAGAAAACCTCATTTTCAACACTGTTTTGGCAGTCTATTTTTTCTTCCTGATCGAAGGACAAACGGTGTCCAATTGTTCTCAAATTTGAGTATGTTGTTGATGACACTCTCCTATTTAATCCTAAGATTTAGTTTTTTGTTTTGATGCTCGGAAGGTGGTTTTACTTGCTCCATTTTTAGACCTGCATTTTCAGGTTTTCTACTCCATTTTGGTGAAATTATTGATTGTTGCTTTGCCAAGAATGTTCCTTGATAATTGTATTTGCCTCTAGTGTTTACTATAGAGGAGAACTTGTTGTAACCACTTGGTTTTGGTGATTAGTGAAAGTTTTCGGATAGTTGTTGAATGGTCCCATGATTTTCTCCCTGATTTGGGCTTTCCACGTAAATTGCGTGTTCTCTACTTTATTTGCACTATTTTTTACTAATCTGTTTGCTGCTGAAAATTTTTGGAGTTCATTGTGCCTTTGTCATTCATTTTGTTTATTTGGGGGAAAGATTTTATTGTGCTTTCGTTGTGTTTCGTCATTGCTTCCCCAACACGTTGCATGAACAACAACCAACAATCTTCTTGAGACAGATTTGACAATTCATATGGTTGTAATGTTCCCATAATTTATCCAACCTTTTCAAGATGAGTAGTGGTCAGAATAGAAGCACCACTTGCTCCAACCTTCAAGACTACTATTAAGTAAGCCCACTTCTGTTGATCTTTCATTCCAAACATCATCTAAGACAAGCAAGTATCTTTTTCCATTCAATAACTCATGAAGCTTCTTCTGAAATGAACCCAAGTTTATGTCACTGAGTGACTTTCCTTCAATAGATTCTACTATTGTCTTTATCAACCTCTTCTCATCAAAATCATCTGAGACACAAATCCATATTTGTGGATGGAAATGCTCGGTTACTCTCTGATCATTGAAGATCATTTGGGCAAGAGTCATCTTTCCTAGTATTGGGAGGACTGAAAGTTTATGGACATTGTTTATTAGGATTTTCACTATCTCATCTTCCTCTTTGTCCTTTCAATAAACTTGTAGTTCAGTTAAAACAGAACCTGTTCCAAGCTATGTCTACATGAGAATATTGTCACATTCAAGTTCATTAGGTGTCTTGACAAAATAGAGAATACTTTTTATTAGGGAAGCAGGAGTCATGAGAACAATTTTTTACATTCAAAAAGTATTTTTTTTTTGTCATTTCCTTTAATATATAATAACTTTCATCCTTATGCCATAACAAATGTCCACATTTGATACCTAGGGTCAGGGCCAGAGCTACATTCACCCAAGGTGGTCAAATGAACACCCTTCATCGAATAAACCCTAGATATGCTATTTTGAGAAGAATATTGAATATTTTCATGATTTATATGTGGTGTGATGCTAGATATCCTTCTTAATTCTGTGATGTGGTTACTAGGGGCATACTTAGTTGTCATAATATGTTAGAGGCATACCCATGTTGCCGTAATATGTTAGGAGCTTTATACACGCTGTCGTAGTATATTTTCTAGAGCATTATATATGCTGCCATGGACTTGTCGGAGTGATGGGTTGATCTCCTTCACTGCCATTTATGACAAGCTACTTTGACTATGGATTGAACTGAGATATGTAATGACCCTTTTTGAACATTTGTTTGAATTATTGAGCTTATTATGAAGTATGTTCTGGTGTATATTATTTATGTATCCCCGTTGTGCAGATGTATTTTGTAACTCTTGTTTAAGGGGTATTAAAGTAGCTCGTTGAGGATCTTACTGGGTTATATTTATATAGCTCACTCTTTATCAGATACTATTGCAGAAGGTGAGACTCGTGGCTGACGAGTTCGTTTCTGTGGACTCCATTTTTTAGGTGAGCCTTCGCATTGTTCGTGGTAGCTACTACTTTAGCTCTATCTATTATAGTTTATGTTTTTCTTCTTTTAGAGGTTTGTATGGCCAACAATTAAACTCATATGACTATATTTGATGCTCCATGATCCTATTGTGGGATTTGGGCTACAAATATTTTGCTAAGTGACTGTTTCTTTTCATAAAGTTTCTATATGATGTTTGTTTAATAATTATTCCATATTTATAGGTATTGATGAGTTTCGGAGTTGCACATTTTATATCCTTAGTGCTTGGATAGTTTGGGTGTATATGGATATTTAGTTCTCCTGACACATGCTGTCGGTGGGTGCCAATCACATCTAGAGGGTATTTTGGGATGTGACAGCTTGGCTAAAAACTAGTTAAGATGAGCACCTGTTTCACATTTCGCAACTTGTTTAAAGACATTGTTTTTATGCAAATGGAACTTCCTTCTTTCGTCAGCAATTGCATCTAGTTTCTCTATCATTCTTTTTCTGAGCTTGTAACAATAAATGCTAATCTTTTTCTTAATACACCTAATAAGGACTGGTTGAATATTGCTGCCTCATTTTTACATTCATCCAAGATGTAATCGACTTGATATGCTACAACATTGAGTTTCTGCAACCAATACTCAATTTCATTGTCTTTTAGTTGCTTTTCCAAATCATCTTCAAGCATGAGAAAATGTGCTCGAATGCTTTTTGAACTCATTTTCAAAATCGAAAAGAAGAGCTTGAAGGAAAGCTTCTGCCATATGTTGGAGTTCACTATAACACAAAAGTTTGTTAGTAAACAACACATCTGTATTATTGAAACCGAGTAAAGCTATATTGCACAGTTCAAAGTGCTGATTTGTTCAATGTAAAATGCATACTGAAATTGGTATTTTCTTTCCACAGAACCAAACAACAGGGCAATTAGTATTTTAAAGTCAATATCACTATTTGTCAACTTGGTGCTTCAATTAAGCATATGCTTTTGAAAAAAGGAAAAAAAAAGAAAGTTTACCAAAAAAACTTATAGTCTAGTATGAATATGTTTGAAGTATGTTCTGCCAATTTGTTTTGAATTTGAATACCACTTTAACACAACATTGCATATTCATCTAGTAACATTTTCAATATACATCATATGGTCGAAAAAAATCGCAATAGGATTTATCGTATATATCATCATATCATATGCCATCATCATATCATCTATATCTATATTTGTACTATACAAGAGAAAAAACATAAAATTATGTGGGGGTGGGTGGGTGGGTGTGTTATATGCAGGCACGATGGGTTGAAAATTAAAAAAAAAATTGTCATATACGGCGTGGTAAGGTGGTTTAGAAAATTTCAGGGTTGAGTTTAGCTTGTCCCGCACTGCCCATTCCATCCCTATAGCTATGGGTATTATCTACTTACTCTATTCAAGAATGGTCCTTCAACTACTTAATTCTAGAACTACCCTTTCTAGAATCTTTCAAAATTTTTCTCTTTAGAACACTCATTCTAGAGATCTTCCTTCAATTCTCTACAACATTATATTAGAGTACTCTAATTTCTTCTTGAAATATTTTGAATATTAATTAAGTTGGAAATGAATTCTTAACATAATATTCTTCCACAATCAAGAATCATGTATCACTAGAAGCGGGAAGAACCCAAGTTGAAAGTTGAATTACAAAAATGTCCTTTTAAAGCAATAATACTTATGGAGAAAAATGTAAATACACATTAATTATAAATTATATTCAATAATACTTTTATATAGTTATGGACAAAAATATAAATTGCAATAATTACTATCATATGAGTATATATATAAGAAAAACATTAGAGATATAAAACCCATCACTTCCAAGCTATTATTTGTGTATAGATAAATGTCAATCAATACGACTTTGTATCAGAGCAGAGATTTCAAGTGTCCTAGAGAATCTATGAACTCGTATCTAGTACAACCCTTATTATTAGTGTTAAGCACACCACATCCATAATAGGGAGGCTATAGGACATTAGAAATTATCTCACTTCTTTCATATTCTAAATTTTGTGCCATGGATTCTAATCATGTGAAGGTCCTTTTCTAACTCATGTGTTATGCATTTGCAGATCTTGTCTTCCAAACATACTACTAATCAGAGAAATACCACTAGCACCGAGGCACCACCATCTGAGTGCCCTCAAAATCAGGGGTGAGGACTATAGGCCTCCCCTCATGGTCTACTGCGATTCTTGGTGTAACCACTCCCTAGCCTACCCAAGATTCCTAAACTCCTACTACTCTTCCTACTTCTGAAGCCGAGTTTAGAGGAGCCATTTATAAAAACAAATTATGTGATGGAAAATAATTGTCTTGTTAATGAAGTAAGAAGTATTTTAAATAGATTTACAGAGAAAAGACTCCTAAATTAACTAAACTAAGGTAATCTAAATAGAAAAGGACTGAAAAATAAAGTATCTTGATTAAACAAGGCTTGCTACTGGCTACTACTCGTGATATGCCCCCTCAAGTTAGACGATGGGTCACTAAGCCTAACATGAAAAAAATCATTCTCAAATGCAGGTTTAGGCAGTGCATTGGTAAGAGCGTTGGTTATTTGGTTAGCTCCACAAACATGAACAACACTAACCTTTTTGATATCAACATTATAAGGATTAGAAAGTTGTACGGCCTTATTGGAGCTTGAAACTTTCAGGTTTGGACCAAGGTGACACTCCATGGGAGCCCTCACAATGCGTGTGAGGCTATATAAACCTTGTGGGCCCCCTTGAAATGACCCTTGGCCTTGTGTGGGGTGGTAGAGCTTAATTGTGGAATTTTGAACTAAGGCATGTGCATGCCATACTTGGACCCCACACGAGATGTGTGAGGCTTCAAGAACCGTGTGGTATCTTTAGTCTTAAAATTCCATAATTTAGGACCAAATATAGAGGTACGACCAAGTATATGGTCTGTATAACGTGGTACAGTCCATATGGACTCTCATGTGGCTTCCGAAGTGAAATTTTTCTGAGTATTGAATCACCATCTCGGAACTTTGTTGTGGAAGAATTTTTCTAAGGGAGGTGGTACGGGCAAGCACACGGACCATGTGGCCTTGTACGACTCGTGTGACCCTCCTTATGGGTGATTTCGTTGAAATATCTTGAGTAGGGGATTATCATTTTGGACCTTCGTCAAGTGTATTTTTCCGAATTATTGGATAATATACAGGTATACAGTTCGTATAGCTTGTTATGGACCTTATAGTCCTCCATGAGTCAACATTTTTCAAATTTTTAACTCATTTCATTAATGGTATTTTTGTAATTATGGAATATGCTGGGTCTTTTTTGTGACTTTGTATGCTACCTAAATACTTCCTGATGACCTAAACCTTATTCCTCTAATTCAAATTCATTCCTCACATTTGAAATTCTCTCAAGTCTCTTTGAAAGAACTTTAGTGGGAATTAAGCTTGGGAATGAAGGGAAGACTCATTTTTCTTCAAATTTGTTCTCTTATCTTCTTCATTAGCTAAAGTATGTGTTTTGATTCTTGGTCTTTTTCAACCAAGAAGACCGAAAAACCTTTTACTTGAATTTTCATGAATTTTTGCTTACATTAATATGAGTTTTCAATATTATGATTTGTTAAATTCAATTGATATATGAGCTATGTTTATTTATTGATTTTAAAGTGAATTAAGCCATAATATGATGAAATATATTGAAGTTATGAAGTTATGAAAGTGCATGTCCCTTTTAGAGCTTGATTTGTGCATGGGTAATCTATATTATAATTTAAATATGAATGTTACTTAGATATTTACTTGAATTTCATAATGTATTGCTGATTTAAGTTTGAATCTCTATTACTCATGCTATTCTCATCTCATTCATAGCATATTCATTCATGTGCATTGGATTTTACGAAAATTATGAAGTGGGTTCAGCCCAATTATGTTTATGTAAATGATTTTGATAATATATTGGTTATGACAAGAATGTGATCACATAAATTCTATCATTATTGACTTTTTGAGCATATTGGATGCTTGCACCATATTATTTCATGAAGTAGCTATTCCTATGCATGAGAAACATGATTGAGTTATGATTTGGCTTTTAAGCCTAAATGGGCATTGAAATGATTTAAAATGACTATTGCACTCTCCTGAAAGCATGTATATGCATAAGTATTCTCATGGGATGTCTTGACTAAGCACCGATGGATTGGGGGTACTAGGACTATCCCTAAGGGCCCTTTCCCTTTGTTGAAATATGTGCCAGCATACAAATGGAAGCCAGTACCGAAATGACTGGATTGTAAGGGATAATTATTTATTTATTAATATGATATGACAATGGAAATACTTCTGAAATGACAGGGCCATAAGGAAGGTGACCATCCATCAAAATAATTAGGTTCGTAAGGTGTAATGTTGATTACCCTTGGCAAGTAATCTTCTCCTGTAGATGGGAGGTTTTTATCGGACAAATTCATGTAATAGCTGCATGAGTTTGATTTATCGATTATATTCCATCTCCACTATATATGAGCATTTTTGCATTTTTTGCGTCATTGGTTTTATGGCATATCGTATATTATATCTCTTGCTATATATCTCTTTCTATATTATATGCCTTGTTATCTAACATTGAATGAAGGATTGGTAAGTCATATACATTGTATGCCCGCATACTTAGTAAATTTTGATGTACTAACACATATTTTTGCTTACATGATCTAACCATGTAGGGATTGAGGATTTCATTCAACTACCGTATGATGTCTAGCTTGAATCTTGAGATTTACGCATTGTGGTGAGTCCTATCTTCCACGAACAAATCACCCTTCTTTTATCTATGGTGTTTTATTTATATTATTTACTTTGAGGGTGAGCCCGAGATATGTCTTGGGCCCCGTCCTATCTTATGACTAGCTGCATTGTTGGACATCTTGTAAACTCCTTTACAATTATATGCTAAGTGTTATAATTGGAGATTTGCTTATGGCTTTGGCTACCTGTCAGATATTATTATGTGGATTAACTATGAGTATTATGATGTGTCACTATGATACAATGTGGAAGATTCATACTTACCCACCCGTTAGTATTTATGTGCTACGTGCTATGTGAATCCATGTCACTTCTATTTCCTATGACAACCCCATAGTATGAGTCCTATTTTCTTATCCCTTAGAACTACATGTTTACTATTAGTTTATGCTTCTGAATCGATGATGTGAATATGGATACTACGAGGCTTGTTTAGGCACTCGAGTTCCATTTGCCATGTCACTCCTAGGCCCTACATCGGGTAATGAAAATCTTGGTATCAGAGCACTAGGTTTATAAATAATCGTCAGAGTCTAACATGTCACATCGAGTAGAGTCCTATTCATGAGTATGCCTATGAGTAGGAGGCTCTATGATGACGTTCAAGGAACTACCTCACTTTTTAATGTCTTATATCTTGCTATGGATCATATTTTTGGTCCTTATCTTGATGGTATCCTTGCTCCATTATAGAACATGCCTTGAGGAAGAGCTCCCCTACCAAGACCGGCCTCGACCAATGAGTGTCAAATACCTCAAGGGCCTATAGAAGATCCTATTTCTAATGATGAATTCCGTACGGCCTTTGATATGTTTGCCTAGGTGGTGACTTGTCAGACTGGGTAGGCTAATTTTTCTCTGGATCCCACTCGACTTCTAGGGTGAGAGATTTCACCAGGATGAATCCTCCAAAGTTCTATGGGTCAAAGGCTGACAAGGATTCTCAAGAGTTCATTGATAAGCTCACTGAGCTATTGACTGTTATGGGTATTACCTCTAAGAAGAAAGCTGAGTTGGCTTCTTATCATCTGAAAGATGTGGCTCAAGTGTGGTACACCCAATGGTCGATAGAGAGGGTTTGTGGTAATGCTGTTAATTAGAAAGAGTTTGTGGTAATGCTATTAATTAGAAAGAGTTCAAGTTTTCCTTTATGGATCATTTCTTTCCACTTGAGCTTAAGGAATCCAAGATGACTGAGTTCATCTACCTCACAGAGGGTGGTATGAATGTAAGGGACTATGCACTCAAGTTCACTAAGCTCTCTAAATATGCTCTTATGCTTGTGGCTGATCTTCATACAAGAATGCATAAGTTCATCTTCAGTATCTTCGACTTAGTTGTAAAGGAATGTCATACACATATGGTTATTCGAGATATGGATATCTCCAGGCTCATGGTAAATGTTAAATAGATTGAAGGGTAAAAACTCAAGGAGAATAGGGTGCATGATCATAAGAGGGCTCGTTATGATGGTGGGTTCTCCAACTCTAAGGATGGTGGTTATAACTGCTTCCAATAGGTCCAAGGTTTTAATGCTCGAGTTGCTAATACTAAGTGCCTCCTCCGAAGGTACCTGTTGGTAGTGGACCATGATTTACCCAGTGTGATAAGTGTGGGAAAAATCATTTGGGTACTTGTTGGAAGAAGTTGGGTGCATGCTTTGGGTGTGGTGACAATAACCACAAGGTTGCTGATTGTGCTAAGAATGCTCAAAGAGGATTATAGGCAATTGAACAAGGTGACCATTAAGAATAAGTATTTGTTGCCCAGAATCAATGACTTATCTGATCTACTTCAAGGGGCTACCCATTTCTCAAAGATTAACCTTCGCTCCGGTTGTCATCAGTTGAAGTTTAAGGAGTGTGATATTCCCAAGATAGCCTTTCGAACTAGGTATGGGCACTTTGAGTTTGTGGTGATGTCATTTGGCTTAACTAATGCTCTGGCCGTGTGTATGGATCTTATGAATTAGGTGTTCAAGCCATTCCTCGATAGTTTTGTTTTCGTTGATGATATTCTTTATTTATTCCCAAAGTGAGTGGGATCTTATGGATCATTTTTAGTTGGTTTTTCAAACTTTGAGGGAGGGGAAATTGTATTCTAAGTTTAACGAATGCGAGTTTTGGCTAGATGAAGTAGCTTTTCTTGGACATGTGGTGTCCAATGATGGTATTAAAGTTGAGTCGAAGAAGACTGAGGTCATGAAGAATTAGCCTAAACCATTGGCTCCTTTGGTTATTCAGAGTTTTCTTGGGTTAGATAGCTATTATAGGATGTTTGTTGAAGGGTTCTCATCTATTGCATCTCCTCTAACACAGTTGACCCAAAAAATTTCTAAATTTGTGTGGTTGGAGGAATGTGAGAAAAGTTTTCACACTTTGAAGGATCAAATTACATTGGCTATTTTTTGACTTTAATGGATGACTTAGATGGGTTTATGGTGTATTACGATGTTTCACGGAGTGGATTGGGTTGTGTACTTATGCGACATGGTAAGGTGATAGCTTATGCATCAAGGAAATTGAAGGTGCGTGAGCATAATTACCCGACTCATGATCATGAGTTAGTGGTGGTGGTATTTGCTTTGAAGATTTAGAGGAACTATTTTTATGGGGTGCATGTCAATGTTTTCACCAATCGTAAGAGTTTTCATATATGTTCACTAAAATGGATCTTAACTTGAAGCAAAGAAGATAGTAGGAACTCCTAAAGGACTACGATATGAGTGTACAATATCATCCTAGCAAGGAAAATGTTATAATCAGTGCTCTTAGTCGGCTATCTATGGGAAGTGTGCCTCATGTTGAGGAGGAAAAGAAGGAGTTGGCAAAGGATATTAACTATTTGTCTAGGTTAGGCGTTAGGTTAGCCAACTCTAATGATCTTGGCATTCATGTTCAAAATGGAGCCAAATCTTAGGTGGTTGTTGATGTAAAAGCTAAGTAAGATCTAGATCTATCATTGGTTAAATTGAAAAAATTGGTTGCCAAAAAGAAAATAGTCGTAGGCAGGGGGAGATGGTATGCTTTGATGTCAAGAACGGTTATGTGTTCCAGATGTGGATGACCTTAGGAGGATGATTATGAGTGAAGCCTATAACTCTCATTATTCTATTCATCCAGGATCTACTAAGATGTATTGGATTTGAGAGAGGTGTATTAGTGGCATGTTATGAAGAAGGATATTGCCAAGTTTGTATCTGAATGCTCTAGTTTTTGACAAGTGAAGGTAGAGCACCAAAGGCCCGGTGGTTTGACTCAAAATATTGAGATTCCTACTTGGAAGTGGAAAGATGTAAATATGGACTTTGTGGTTGGTTTGACTCTGACCCGAAGGCAATTTGACTCCATTTAGATTATCATTGATCGGGTCGCTAAGTCGGCTCATTTCTTACCAGTCAAGACTACTTTTGGTGTCAAAAATTATGCAAGGTTGTACATACAAGAGTTGGTGAGGTTACATTGTATGCCTACATCTATCATATCAGATTGTGGTACCCAATTTACTTCTAACTTTTAGAGGTCATTTTAACAAGGACTTGGTATTAACGTGAAATTGAGCACCGTATTTCGTCCTCAAACCAATAGACAAGTCGAGAGGACAATTAAAACTTTGGAAGACATATTAAGGGCTTGTATGTTGGCATTTAAGGTTAATTGGGATAACCATGTTCCACTCATTGAATTTGCTTGTAATAATAGCTTTCATGCTAGAATTGATATGGAAGGCTTTGTATGGTAGGAGATATAGATCTTTGGTAAGGTGGTTTAAGTTGGGAGAGATTATTTTGATTGGCTCGGATTTCATGTTGGAGGCTACGTAGAAAGTGAAGTTGATTAGGGAGAGGTTGAAGAAGACCCAAAGTCACCAAAAGTCCTATTTGGATGTTAGGAAGAAGGACCTTGTGTTTTGTGTTAGTGATTGGGTGTATGTGAAGGTCTCACTTATGAAGGGTGTCATGCATTTTTGCAAGAAGGGCAAGCTATGTCCCTGGTATCTAAGCCCTTATGAGGTTGTTGAGTGAATTGGGAATGTGACTTATAGGTTGGACTTGCCTCTGGATTAGAGTTGTATTCACCCTATCTTACGTGTGTCTATGTTTAGGAAGTTGGTTGGTGATCCTAATATTATTGTTCCTTTGGAAGGTGTTGAGGTTGAGGCGAACTTGTATTATGAGGAAGTTCCTGTAATAACCCGTATATATTTAATGAAGGGTTAATGGGTAGTTTTAACGATTAATAATTGTTTTACAAAAATAATAAATAAGGGTCAGCCTCTTTTATTTCAGTTTTCACGCAGCAAAACTAGAAAAAAAAAGGGGACCGACAATTTTTTTCAAAATAGTCAGAGGAAACAAAAATTGAGCAATCCTTTTTCTTCTTCTATCATTACTTTTCTTTGGAATAAAACACGCAACTCACAAGGTGATTTGGGGAAAATTCATACATAAAATCAATTTGATATTTGAACCAATTATTGGGTGATAAAGCACAAAACATGTTACTTGAAACCTGTTTACTAGAATTTTTACCAATTAAGTTTAACAATGAGACTAAGAATACTTTACTTCTAATTTATAGACTATGGTATTGGGTATTAGGGTTTAATCCTAAACTTTAAGACTAGGGATATTAAGATTTGTGTTTGGCTAATATACTTGATATTCTGTAATCAATATTTTTTTCATAGATTAAGGAAAGTAGCGGCTGTTTTGGTGGGTGTTCTACGAGTGCAAGGTTGTGGAACTTGTTATTAATAAGGTAAGTGAGACTTTAAGCTTTAGTGCTTTCATTTCAAACATACTTTGAAAAAAATATATTTTTCTCTGTTTGGTGTATGTATTGGGACAAGTATGTGCTTGATAGAGTTGATGTTTCATTGATAAACCCTAGATATGCTATTTTTGAGAAGAATATTGAATATTTTCATGAGTTATAGATGGTGTGATGTTGAATACCCTTCTTTACTAGCGTGATGTGGTTAATAGGGGCATACTTAGTTGCCGTAATATGTTAGGGACATACTCATGCTGCCATAATATGTTATTTGTACACGCTGCCATAGTACATTTTAGGAGCATTGTTCAAGCTGCCATGGACTTGTTGGGGTGATGGGTTAATCTCCTTCGCTACCCTTTACGACAGATTTTGAGTGGGGATTGAATTGAGACATGTTGTGAAGCTTTTTGAACATTTATTTCAACTTACTGAGCTTATTAAGAAGTATATTCTTATGTATATTATTTATGTATATCCATTATGCAGATGTATTTTATAACTCTTGTTCCAAGGGTATTAAAGTAGAGAGTCGAGGATCTTACTGGGTATTATATATAACTCACTCCTTACTTGCATGTCAATGCAGAAACTATTGTAAAGGGCAAGACTGCTGGCTAATGAGTTCATTTCCGTAGATTTTGTTGCTGAGGTAAGCCATCACATTGTTCGTAGAGGCTACTACTTTAGCTCTATCTGTTATAGTGTATGCTTTTCGTCTTTTTGGTGTTGTATGCTCGTCAGTTAAACTCATATCAGTCTATTAGATGCTCCATGATCTTACTGTGGGATTTGGCTAGAGATATTTTTTTAAGTGATCCTTTTCCTTTCATAAATTGATATGTGATTTTGGTTTGCTAGTTACTTTATTGTCATGAGTATTGATGAGTTCTGGAATTGCACATATATTCTTAGTGCTTAGATAGTTTTGGTGTGTATGAATATTTGGTTCTCCCGACAAATAGTGTGGGTGGGTGTCAGTCACATCTAGGGGGTATTTTGTAACGTGACAAAGTTGGTATCAGAGCCTAGGCTTTAAGTCCCGGGTCATGGAGTAGTGTTTGGTAGAGTCTTCTTCATGGGTATGTAGGCGCCTATACTTATGACCTTGAGGCTACTAAACATTTAGGATATATTCTTTTTTTTTCATTTCTTATCCGTGTGTTGAGTTGAATCAAGCTTAACTTTTAAATATTTTTTTCGTAGATGTCTAAGAATATGGCTCTTGCTCTGTTGTTTGATCTAATGCAGTTGTTGGACATGGTAGGGAACCTGGCATTACCTCTATTGGCAGTCAAGGTAGGTCTCATCCTACTAGAGCTCGAACAAGGGCATCTATTGCTCCTCAATTAGGAGTTATGAATGAGGGACATACCCGAGTTGTTTCCCCAGAGCAAATACAGGAACAAATTGCTCAGGATACCCTACAGATAGTGCTAGCTACTATACCTACTATTGCTTCACCTATAGATGTTGTAATGAGGTTGTTGAATATGTTAGAGGCATTGGTGCCTAATTAGGGTGGAACCCCAGCTTCTCAAACTACCACCCAAATGCAAAAACAAGTCTAGTTGAATGGTGATATGACTCAAATACCACATTTGGCCTCTTAACAATCTAGTCGTCTAGTTGCAACTTTAGCAACTGAAAGATCATAAGAATTTCATGGACCTTAAGCTACCTGAATTTGATGTGACACCATCTTCTATTGAGCCTCAGAAGTTCCTTGATCATTGTGAAAAGATACTTACTACATCGGGGTTGAAGGAGACTTGTGGTATGGAATTTACCACTTTTATGATCTTAAGATCTCTAGAGGCATGGTGGACTTCTATTCACAGAGATAGAGAAGCAAGGTCACCATCTATCACCTGGTTAGAGTTTTCAGTAATGTTTAAGGATAGATTTATTCTATTGAGCAAACAAGATCATATAAGGCATCAATTTCATGATCTGCATCAGGGAAATATTATAGTTACAGAGTTTGAGGCCAAATTAACTGAATTGTCCAGGTATGTCCCATTTTTTATTGCAGATCCAAGGGAGAAAGTCAGAAGATTTGTAGATAGACTAGAGCAATGTTACCGTAATCCTATAATACTAGATGTGCAAAATGGTACATATTATGATATGGTTGACACTGCTCTTTGTTGAGAGTCCTATTGGGAGATGGAGAAAACTGAGTGAGAAAGAAATAAGTCACGTAATACAGGTGGATGCAATGATGCTCCATCTAGAGGCAAGAGTGGATTTCATCATGGGTAATCTAGTCCTACTTAGTCAGATTCGTGGTGCAATCTTCTAAGAGTGGTTATCCAGCTAGACAGGGCCAACAATAGATGCAAAAGAAGGGTGATAATTCTTTTCATTCTGGACAACATCCAAGGTATTCTAATTGTGGTAGGAATCACAGTGATCGATGCTTTGGTATTTGTGGTCCTTATTTTACTTGTGGCGAAACAAGTCATATTGCTAAACTTTGTCCTAAGGGAGATTCAGGTAGTAGTCAAGCTACTACACAGGTGTAGAGAAATATGGCAGATACTCAGGCTTAGAATCATCCAACTAGGGCCACTCCATAAGGTGCTCATGAACAAGGTCGGCAGGGTGCATAGGTTGCTCAAGAAGTAGGTGGACCACTGAGATTATTTGCTATGGCCAGATAGGATGTCGAAGGATCAAATGCTATAATAACAGGTATTATTACTATCAATTCTCATGAGGCATACGCTCTTATTGATCCTTGTTCTACATATTCCTATGTATCCCCATCTTTTGATATATCTTTAGAAGGACGACTTTAGACTCTTAGTGTGCCATATATTGTTATGACCCTAGTTGGAGAGACTTTATTAGTAGATAGAGTGTATAGAGAGTGTGTTATATCTATTCAGGGTAAGGACACAGTAGTTGCTTTATTTGAGTTGTCACTATCTGACTTTGATGTAATTATGAGCATGGATTAGTTAGCATCATGTTATGCTTTGGTTAATTGTTATGCTAAGCTGGTACATTTTAATTTCCCTAGAGAACCATCTTTAGTATGGAAAGGTTTGACTCCTCTAACATAGGAAAAGATAATATCTTATGTAAAGGCACGCTGAATGATTTATCATGGGTGCTTTGGTTTTATTGCTACTGTCCATGATACTCTACAGGAGGATGTTACTATCGATAGTGTTCCAGTTGTGCGAGAATTTGTTGATGTGTTTCCTGAAGACTTACCTGGTTACCTCCGATGAGAGAAATTGAGTTCAGCATTGATTTAGTGCTAGACACTCAACCTATCTCTATTCCTCCATATCATATGGCTCCAACGGAGTTGAGAGAATTGAATATCCAACTCCAAGAACTACTTGACAAGGGATTCATCAGGCGCAATGTATCACCTTGGGGTGCCCTAGTGTTATTTGTTAAAAAGAAAGATGGCACAATGAGAATATGCATTGACTACAGGCAATTGCAGGGTGCTACTCTTTTTTCCAAAATTGATTTGAGATCAGGTTATCACCAACTGAGATTAAAGATCGAAGATATCTCAAAGACAGCCTTTCAAACTAGGTATGGGCATTTTGAATTTTTGGTGATGTCTTTTGGATTGACTAATGCACCTACAACATTCATGGACCTCATGAACAGGGTATTCAAGCAATACTTAGACCAATTTGTGATTGTATTTATTAATGATATTCTGGTCTACTCTCGAGATGAATCTAAGCATGAATATTATCTTAGAGTTATATTGCAAACACTTAGAGAACAAAATCTTTATGCTAAGTTCTCCAAATATGAGTTTTGGTTGGGGACAGTTTCTTTTTTAGGACACGTGATGTCACGAGATGGAATTCAAGTCGATCTGAGAAAGGTAGAAGTTGTTCGAGATTGGCCATGACCTAATACTCCTATATAGATAATAGTTTCTTGGCGCTAGTTGGATATTATAGATGGTTTGTGGAGGGTTTCTCAAAGATAGCCCCTCTATTGACACATTTAACTCAGAAAGGTGTGATTTTTCAGTGTTCAGATGAATGTGAAGAGAGTTTCCAGAAATTAAATATTGCATTGACTACAACTCCTGTTTTGACCTTACCTACAGAGGAGGATGGTTTTACTATTTATTATAATGCGTCTAGAGTCGGATTGGGTGGTGTCTTAATGCAGAATGGTAAAGTAGTGGTGTATGCTTCTCAACAACTAAATATTCATGATAAGAATTATCCAACACATGACATAGAGTTGGCCGCCATTATATTTTGCACTCAAGATTTGGCATCACTACCTTTATGGTGAGCTGTGTGAAGTCTATACTGATCACAAGAGTTTCCAATACATATTCAAGCAAAGAGATCTAAATTAGAGGCAAAGATGATGGTTATAGATACTTAAAGATCATGATCTTACTATCTTATATCATCTTGGAAAGGCGAATGTGGTGGTAGATGCTTTGAGTAGAAAGTCAATGGGCAGCTTGGATTGGATCGTTGTTGAAAAGTGACAAATAGATAGGGATATTTAGTCTTTACCAATCAGGAAGTTCAAATTGATCATACATTATCTAGCAATTTTCTTGTAGGTATGGTAGTGCAATCATCCTTAGTTAGAGAAGCCAAGGTTTGCCAATACGACGATCCCTAAGTTGCTAGATTATGAGATCAAGTGCAGAGTGGAGGCGTGAAGTCTTTCTCAATTGATGGCGAGGACATCTTGCATCGATATGGTAGATTTTGCATT
>JAOTQJ010094828.1:0-11842 GCA_025642045.1 Solanum sejunctum
TTGATTTGGAAAACTCTCTATTCTTCAAAAAAATTGGTTGACAAAAATAATTTCTCTACTAAAAATGTTATTGAGCTAGCAATGGTCATTGAGTACACTTTTGAAAACTAATTGTCTCAAGAATAAGATTTTATGAATATTTGAAAACTTTTCAAGATAAACTACTTGCGTACATAATAGTAATATCCTTCACCGGTTTTCGGGTCGATTACTATCGTGCTACTATATAAATATATATATATATATATAGTTTCCGGAGTTGGTTGGCTTTGGTGGAACTCGATTTTTGTCCAGTGGTCGAGTTTCGCTTAGACGGTGTGATGCTGTGACTAGTGCCTCATGTGATATATGATATGCAGGTGCAGCGGACTTCTCTGGCCCATGTGACTATATTCATGATGTGTGATGGAGATTACGGGCTAAACTTCTGGTGTGATGTTGTGGATGACGCGATGTTTGGAGCCATCATTCCAGTCCGACATGCATGACTTTCATGTGATTTAAAATGATTTTTATTTGATACTTGTTACAAGTTTGATTTATGTAGGTTTTTTCTATTTTGTTTGGCTTATGAGTTCTATCTGTGTTATGTACTTTTGGTTTTGCATACTCGGTACGTCTCTCGTACTGACCCCTTCCTTCGGGGGGGATGCGTTCATGCACACAGGTACCGACGATTAGGTGCAAGACCCTCTGGCCTAGGATCTCCCATTTCAGCTGTAGTGCCCTTTTTGTTTCAGGAGCCAGCTATTGGTAGCTTCTTATGTTCACACATTCTGTAATTGTGTTATGTATAAGCACGTACTGTTCAACATATATGTCTAGAGGTCTGTGGATACTAGTGGGTAGTAGGTATGTGAGATATACTAGAGCACATGGTATATTATATGTATTTGATACCTGATCTGGCGGCAAGACCGCATTACTCTATGTATGACATGATTATTAGGCGGCAGGACCGCAGCGGAGACCTTGTCGACCCGCATTTATGTATATGTATAAATGGCCATATGTTTGTATTGTTATCTGGGTTGCTGCTGGATTTTCTTTGCAGGTGTAGTTAGTTAATAAAATAGAGGAAACTCTACCAAAAATTTGGTAGGTTTCTAGGTCGGTTTCATTGGGAATTTAAGGTTAGCATGTGTCTAGGTGTCCCTATCGAACACTGGTCACGACTCTATGGTGGGGCGTGACAATATATATATAGATACATAGATAGATATTAAAGGCATTATATGTAGTTATCAATTTTTAAGCAGAATTCATTGACATGTTCATACCTTTAGAGATTATACCATTGACATGTGCATCCCTCTTATATGAATTTTATTTAGTGAATATAATAGAAATTATAAAATTAATATATTCATTTTGTCATTTTCTATTTTATCACTCAACTTTTGAAATATATAGAGATCTTGTAATAACAAATGGGACAAATGTGCAACGCACGTTCCTAGAGAGTAGTATAACTAAAAGTGGGAAGATCCTAAGCTCAAAGTTGGATTACCTTTTGCACTTATGGCATTACTTATTTACTCTTATGCTATTATTTATTAAATATTAGTTTTAATTAATTATAAAAATTAGGTTTAGTTTCTTTTTCACCGTGCATTTGCTTCTTTTGTTTCATATTCCGCGTGCATGTCTCTTCCTCTTTTGAACATTCACGTTTTCTTCACCTGTTAAGTCTCCAATGTTTAGACTATTCAATCCCCTTCCCTTCTCTCACTGTAATAGCCCGATCATACCAATTACATTCTCTTGCCTCACTGTAACAACCCTATCTTAATGTGCAGTAATTTCATACATCATCATAATTTCACAATGATAAGGATGAAAAATTACCTGGTAACAATCATCCTTGATCTCTCCATATAAAATTGATGAACAACATGGTTGTGTCCCATCAATCTATTACTCATTTCTACCTCAACCAAGTACATGGTCGCCAGGTAATTTTGCTTTCTTCCATTATCATGAGTTACTCTATTTTTCTTGTTTATTTATGTGCTAATGGACCAACAACCTCAACAGATGATTAGACCAAACACCTTTTAGTAGATTAAAGGTATTGTCAAAGGAAAGAGATGTGTTCAGTAATAGATAGTGTCAGTAGTAAAACACTTTAGTTCACATGCCCTTTTGGAAGAGTTCCTTTGATTTGGGAAAATAACAAAGAGTCCTCCAAGTTTTATAAATCAATACTGCCAGAATTTACTCAATTTGAATCCCAGAACAATACTAAGAATGTTTATCGATTTTGATTTTTGTCGTGCCTAAGATAGACGTGGATATGAGTTTACTTAATTTGAATCCCAGAACAATATTAAAATTATTTATTGATTTTGATTTTAGTCCTTCCTAATATAGAATTGGTTATGTTTTCGGTAGTGGTAGTATTGCGATATTCATATTCATGGTTGATTCTCTGTCTAAAGAAAAACAAGGGGTAATGAGTGTTTCTAAATAGGAAGATTCACTCGAGACTTGTATAAGCCGAGTGATCATGGGAAGACCATTTCACCGCCTAGTGTAAGGCAAATTCATCTGTGAAAATCATAGGTATATAGAGATATGAGAACTTTAAAAAGAGCTCGGCAACAAAGAAGACCACATAGTTGGAATTGCAAGGAGACTAAGGAATTTGTTCTAAGACACCTAGTGATTCCACTATCAAAGCAAACTCATATATGGTTATGTAAACAGCTTTAACAAAATTCACTATTTTCAATTATTGAGATGCAAAGCTATAAGTTATCCTTTTAAGAATTAATTCATTCAATAATTCTTTTTAGGGAAAATAATTCATTTTCAAAAATTGATTTTAAAACAGTAAATTTTGTGAAAAATATTGGACTTGATAGCAAAGTAAACTCGAGAAGCAGAGGTAGAATAGAGAAAGAAAGGCATGAACAGAAAACAGGTGGTTTTGACAACTTTCTATATTTGTTAGCACATGGATTCTAGCACTGCAGGGGACTTCAGTGCAACTTTCTCGAAGTATTATACGAGTCAATCCGCAATGAGCTCCAGAAGAGGCCTAGGTGGCCCGACGTCGGCAGGGGATTCATAGTAGGATTTTATGGGTCAAGGAAGTGGAACCAGGTGATTTCGGCAGTTTTCTGTAGGTGTTAGCCCATGGATTATAGCACTACAAGGGGGTTCAGTGCAACTTTCGAAAAACAACATATGAGTGGGTCCGCAATAAGCCTGGAAAGAGGCCCAGGTGGCCTGGCAGAGGCAGGGGATGTTTGGTAGAATTTTATGGGCCAAGGAAGAGGAAACAGGCAATTTCAGTAGTATTCTGTGGGTGTTAGCCCATGGATTCTGGTGCTGCAGGGGGCTTCAAAGCATCTTTCCAAAAAAATCATACAATTTGGGTCCACAACGAGCATGAGAAGAGGCTTAGGTGGCACATAAGTGGTGGGGGACGCCATGTAGGATTTTATGGGCTAATAAACAGGAAGTAGATGATTTTGGCAGTTTTCTATGAGTGTTAGCCCACGAATTCTGGTACTGCAGGAGGCTCTGGTGCAACCTTCCCGAACAATCATATAAGTGGGTCTACAATGAGCTCGGTAAAAGGCCTAGGTGGCCTGGCAGAGAGGGAGGACACCTAATAGGATTTTATTAGCCAAGGAATAAAAAACAGGCGATTTTGGCAGTTTAGCCCGCGTGTTCTGCCGTTGTAGGGGGCTCCAGCACAACTTTTCAATAAAATCATACATATGGGTCCATAACAAGACTGGGAATAGGTCGAGGTGGCCCTGCAACAGTAAGGGACGCCTAGTAGGATGTTATGGGCTAAGAAACAAGTAACAGATGATTTTGGCAGTTTTCAGTGGGTGTTAGCCCACAGATTCTGTCACTGCAGGGGGCTCCAGCGCAACTTTCCCAAACAATCATACGAGTGGATCTGCAACAAACCTGGTAAAGGCCTAAGTGGCCTGGCGACAACAGGGGATGCTTAATAGGATTTTATAAGCCAAGGAACAATAAATAGATGATTTTGAAAGTTCTTTAGGTGTTAGCCCACAGATTTTGACGTCGCAGGGGCTCCAATGCAAATTTTCTAAAAATTCATATAAGTGGTTTTGCAAAGTGCCCAGGAAGAGGCCTAGGTGTCTCAGCAGTGGCTAGGGATGTATAGTAAGATTTTACGGCCAAGGAATAGGAAATAAGTAATTTCAGCAGTTTTCTATGAGTGTTAGTACACAGATTTTGGTGTTGTAGGGGGCTACGGAACAACTTTACCAAAAAATAAGTGGGTTTGCAATGACTCGGGAAGAGGCCCAGGTGGCCCAACGATGGTGGGGGATGCTTGGGAGCTATATTATGGTCCAAGGAATAGGAAATTGGTCATTTTGACAGTTTTCTATTGATGTTAGCCCACGAATTCTGGCACTGCAGGGGGATCTGGCTCAACTTTCCCAAAATATCATTTGAGTTGGTCCAAACAAGCTTGGGAAGGGTCCCAGGCAGCCCGGCGATGGCGAGGGACACCGGGTAGGATTTTATGGGCCAAGGAATAAGAAATAGCAATTTCAATAGTTTTCTGAGTGTTAGGCCACAAATTCTGACACTACAGGGGGATCTGGCTCAACGTTCTTGAAAAATAATTTGAGTGGGTCCGCAACGAGTCTGAGAAAAGGCCCAGGCGGCCCAATGGTGACGGGGGATGCCTGATAGGATTTTATGAGCCAAGGAACAGGAAACAGGTGATTGCGACATTTTTCTTTAGGTGTTAGCCTATGGATTCTAGTGTTGTAAGGGGCTCAAACGCAACATTCCTAAAAAAAATGAGTATGTTTGCAACTAGCCTAGGAAACAACCTACGTGGCCTATGGCAACGTGGGATGCCTGATAGGATTTTGTAGGCCAAGGAATAGGAAACAAGCAATTTTGACAATTTTTCATGGGTGTTAGCCCATAAATTCTTGTGCTACTGAGGGCTCCGGCTCAACATTCCCAAACTATTATTCATGTGGTCCATAACAAGACTGGGAAGAGGCTTAGATGGCCAAGCAACAGTGCAGGGATGCCTCATAGGAGTTTATGGTCCAAAGAATAGGAAATAGATAATTTTGACAATTTTCTATGGGTGGTACCCATGGATTTTGGAGCTGTAGGCGGCTCCAGTGCAACTTTTCCAAAAATTGTACGAGCGGGTCTGCAATGAGCTCGATAAAAGGCCTAGATGGCCCGGCAGCGCAGGGAGACGCTCGGTAGGATTTTATTGGCCAAGGAATGGGAAACAGGCAATTTCTACAGCTTTCCCTAGGTGTTAGACCACCAATTTTGGTGTTGCAAGGGGCTCCAACGTAACATTCCCAAAAGTTCATAGAGTGGGTTCAAAACGAGCCCGAAAAGAGGACTAGGTGGCCCGACAATGGCGGGGGATGTCTGGTAGGATTTTATGGGCCAAGGAATGGGAAATAGGCTATTTTGGTAGTTTTCTATGCATGCTAGCCCACGGAGTCTAGTGCTACAGGGGGGTCTAACGCAACATTTCCAAAAAATATACGAGTTAGCCCACAATGAACAAGAAAAGGTCTAGGTGGACCGACGGTGATGGGGGATGCCTAGTAGTATTTTATTGACCAAGAATAGGAAACAAGTGATTTCGATAGCTTACTATGGGTGTTAGCCAATAGATTCTGCCGCTACAGGGTTCTTCGGCACAACATTTCCAAAAAATTATATGAATGGGTCCAAAATGAGCCCAGAAGTGGCCTAGGTGGCCCGGCGGTGGCGGGGGCTATCTGGTAGGATATTATGGGCCAAAGAATAGGAAATAGGCAATTTCGGCAGTTTTTTATGGGTGTTAGCCCAGGTATACTGGTGTTTCAAGAGGCTTGGGCACAACTTTCTCAAAACCTCATATGAGTAGGTCCATGACGAACCCTAGGAAAGGCCCTAGAGGCGTAGTGGTGGCATGGGACACCTAGTAGGACTTTATGGCCAAAAAATAGGAAATAAGTGATTTTAGCAGTTTTATATAGGTGTTAACCCATGAATTCTAGCACTGCAAAGGGCTTTGGCGCACCTTTTTTGACAAATCGAATAGAGTAGATCTGTAATGATCCCGAGAAGAGGACTAAGTGGCCCAATAGTGGTAGGAGATGCCTAGTAGGGTTTTATGGGCCAAGGAATAGGAAACTGGTAATTTTGATAATTTTCTGTGGGTATTAGCCTACAGATTCTTGCATTGCAAGGTGCTCTGGTGTAACGTTCCCAAATAATAAGTACGAGTGGGTTCACAATGAGCCGGGGAAGAGGCCCAGGTGGCCTAGTAGTGGTAGGGGATGACTGGCAAGATTTTATGGGTCAAGGAATAGGAAATAGATGATTTTGACAGTTTGCTATGGTGTTAACCCATTAATTTTGGCACTGCAGGGGGCTCATGCTCAACTTTCCAAAAATCACTTAAGTGGGACCACAACAATCCAAGGAAGAGGCCTAGGTGGCCCAGTAGCGACGGGGGATGACTCATAGGATTTTATAGGCCAAGGAATAGGAAACAAGCAATTTTGGTAATTTTCTATGGGTGTTAACCTACAGATCCTGGCACTGTAGGGTGCTACGATGCAACTTTCATGAAAAACAAAATGAGCGGGTCTACTAGAAGCCTAAAAAGAGGCTCTAGTGGCCTATGGCGATGGGGGATGGTTGGTAGGATTTTATGGGCCAAGGAATAGGAAATAGTCAATTTCGACAGTTCTTTATGGATGTTAGCCCTCAAATTCTGGAGTTGCAAGGGGCTCCGACTCAACATTTCTGAAAAATCATTTGAGTGGGTCCATAACAAGCTTGGGAAGAGTCCTTAGTGGCCCAACGGCAGCAGAGGATTCCTTATAAGATCTCATGGGCTAAGCAATAGGAACATGCAATTTCAACAGTTTTATATGGGTATTAGCCCGCGGATTCTAGAGTTGCAGGGGGTTCCAGTGCAACATTCTAAAAAATCATATGACTGGGTCAGCAACAATCCCAGAAAGAGGCCCAGGGGGCCCAGGCGCAGTGGGGATACCTCATAGGATTTTATGGTCCAAGGAATAGGCAACAAGTGATTTCGATAGTTTTATATGGGTGTTAGCCCACAGATTCTGGCTCTGTAGGGGGCTTTGGTGCAACTTTCTCAAAAACTCCTATGAGTAGGTCCACAACAAGCTTGGGAAGAGATTAGGTGGCCCTGCGATTGAGGGTGACGCCTGGTAGTATTTTATGGGCCAAGGAACAAGAAAAAAGCAATTTTGGCATCACTTTTTGGGTGTTACCCCATGAATTCTGGCGTTGCAGGAGGCTCTGATGCAACTTTTCCAAAATATCATACGAGTGGGTCCGCAAAGAGCCCGGGAAGAAGCCTAGGTTGCCTGGCAGTGGAGGGGGACGCCTGGTAGGCTTTAATGGGTCAAGGTATATGAAACAGGTGATTTTATTATTTTATTTTGGGAGTTAGCCCACGGATTATGGTAGTACAGGGGATTCAGCACAACTATGGCCAAAAATCATACTAGTGGGTCCACGATGAGCCTGGGAAGAGGCCTAGGTGGCCCGACAATGCCAGGGGATGCTTGGTAGGATTTTATGGTCCAAAGAAGAGGAAATAGATGATCTCGATAGTTTTCTATGGGTTTAACCCATAGATTCTGATGCTATAGGGGGATCTGGTGCAACTTTTGTGAAAAATCATCCAAGTGGGTCTGCAACGAGTCCGGAAAGAGGTCTTAGTGGCCCAACAACTGTGGGGTATGCCTAGTAGGATTTTATGGGCCAAGGAATAGGAAATAAATAGTTCGACAGTTTTCTATGGGTGTGAGCCCGCAGATTCTAGTGCTCTTAGGGGCTCCAGTGCAACTTTCTAGAAAAATCATACAAGTGTGTTCACAACAAGCCCAGGAAGAGGCCTAGGTGGCCAGAAGACGATGAGGGATGCCATGTAGGATCTTATGAGGCAACGAACTAGAAACAGGCAATTCTACATTTTCCTGTGCCTGTTAGCCCACGAATTCTCGCACTGCATGCGGCTCCGACATAACTTTCTAAAAATCCTATAAGTGGGTCCGTAAATAATCCCAAAGAGGTATAGGTGGCCCGGCAGCGACGGGGAATGCTTGATAGGATTTTATTGGTCAAAGAACTGTAAACCAATGATTTCAGCAGTTTTTTGTGGGTGTTTTTGTCCATGAATTCTGGTGCTGCAGAGGGCTCCAATGCAACTTTAGCTAAAAATCATACGAGTGGTCCATAATGAGTCTAAAGAGATCCAGGTAGCCCAGCGACGGAGGAGGACGCCTGGTGGGATTTAGGGCCAAGGAACAGAAGACAGGCAATTTCGACAGTTTTTAGTGGGTGTTAGCCCACGGATTCTGGCACTGCATGAGTCTCTGATGCAACTTTCACTAAAATTCATATGAGTGGGTCCAGAACAAGTTTGAAGATATCTAGGTAGCTCGACAAAGGTGGGGGACGCCTGATAGGATTTTATTTGTCAAAGCGATATAAACTGACAATTTTAGTAGTTTTTGTGGGTGTTAGCCCAAGTATTCTAGTGCTACAGGGGGCTTCAGTGCAACTTTCTCGAAAAATCATATGAGTGGGTCCAAAACAAGCCCGAGGAGGCCCAAGTAGCCCAGAAGCAGTGGGGGCTGCATGGTAGGATATTATGGGCTAAGGAATAGGAAATTGGAGATTTTGGCAGTTTTCTGTGGGTATTAGCCCATGTATTCTGGTGTTGCGGGGGGCTTTGGTGCAACTTTCTTCAAAAATTATACTAGTGGGTCTATAACGATACCGAGAATAGGCCCAGGTGGCCTGGTGGTGGCGGCTCAAAGAACAAGTAACAAGCAATTTTGGCAATGTTCTATGGGTGTTAGCACACGAATTTTGGTGCTATAGAGGGCTCCAGTGCACCTTTCCTGAAAAATCATATGCGTAGGTCTGCAATAAATATGGGAAAAGGCTCAGGTAACATGGTGGCAGTGGCAGATGCCTGGTAGGATTTTATGGGCCAAAGAACTAGAAATGGGCAATTTTGACAATTTTTTATGAGTGTTAGCCTATGGATTCTAGCGCTACAGGGGCTCTAGCAAAACATTCCCAAATATTAAACACGAGTGGGTCCACAAAGAGTTTGGGAAGAGGCCCAGTGGCAGCGGGGAATGGCTGGTAGGATTTTATAGGAAATAGGCAATTTTAGCAGTTTTCTATGGGTGTTAGACCATGAATTTTAGCGCTGCAGGGGGTTCTACCTCAAATTTTTTAAATAATTATTTGAGTAGGATCGAAACAAGCCCAGGATAAGGCCAAGGTGGCCTGGAGGCGACGGGGAATGCCTGGTAGGATTTTATGGGCCAATGAACAGGAAATTGGCGAGTTTGGCAGTTTTCTATGGTGTTAACCTACAGATTCTGGCACTACAAGGTGCTCTATCTCAGCATTCCTGAAAAAAATATGGGTGGGTCTGCACCAAGCCCGGAAGAGGCCCAAGTAGCCTATGGTGGTGGGGGATGCCTGGTAGGATTTTATGGGATAAGGAACAGGATACAGACAATTTCAACAGTTTCTGTAGGTGTTAGCCCACAAATTCTGGTGCTGCTGGGGGCGTCGACTCAACATCCTTGAAAACTCATTCGACTAGGTCCGCAATGAGCTCGGCAAGAGCCCTAGGTGGCCTGGCGACAGCAGTGGAGGACTTCTGGCAAGATTTCATGGGCGAAGGAGTAGGAAATATACGATTTTGATAGTCTCCTATGGGTGTTAGCCTGTAGACCTGGAGTTGCAGGGGGTTCCAGTGCAACATTATTGAAAAATCATACCAGTGGGTCCGCAACGATCTCGGGAAGAGGCCCAGGTAGCTCGACAGTGGCGGGGGATGCCTGGTAGGATTTTAAAGGCCAAGGAATAGGAAATAAACCATTTTGACAGTTTACTGTGGATGTTTGCCACGGATTCTGGCACTGCAGGGGACTATGATGTAACTTTCTCGAAAAATCCTATGGGTGGGTCTACAACAAGCCGTGGAAGAGGCCAGGTGGCCCTGCGGTAGCGGCAGACGCTTGATACTATTTTGTGGGCCAAGAAACAGGAAATAAGTAATTTCGGCAGTATTTCGTGAGTGTTAACCCATGGATTTTGGCGCTGCAAGGGGCACCGGCGCAACTTTTGTTATAGCCCACATCTTACATATACTAGTTCCAAGCAAATGAATATGATATAGCTTGGCTAAATTAGTGCCAATTTTTAAAAATGCTTGAATCTCGAATTAGAGGGTAAGATGTATATTTAATGCTTAAAAGGGTCGAGTGTATACACATTTTAAGTCAAATTGAGGAGGTCACGACCTTGATCAAAGTGAAAGAACTGAGGTGCTTGTTAGACTTAGGAACCTAGCAGGTGAATCACCTATTTTCATAGCTTAAATTTGCTAGCTAGACAGAGACGAGACTCAACTTCGAATTTGTCCAAGTTTGATAATGAATAAAGTTCGGGTTAAAGGTGTGCCTTGAGCCCACATTGTAGCATAATAAATGTAAAATATTTGCAGCCCAAAAAGAATAGGGTAAGGTCCCAAGTACATCACAACTTACTTAATGATTTGGGCCCAAACTAAGTAAGAAGAAAGAGGAAACCTCGACAGCCAAGGCACATCAGTTTGCAACCTATTAAGGACCAAGTGAAAGTGGCAAGAAGCTGCATCACCATCTTATTAAAGTAAGGCTAAAAATGCCTTAGTATGTTGGCCAAAAGTCCCCTTTAAAAAGGATTTAAAACAGCTCCCTTAAGCCATTTTAACTTGGCCAAAAAAATCTGCATTTCTAGGTTACTTTGTGCTCTCTTTCAACATATGAAAAGTAGCCATCACAACCTTACAAGGGTTCCTAAAGCAAGCCTAAACCTTTAAGTTGAAGTTAAGTAATAATACTTGTGTATGTAGTATGGTTTGTTTATGAAAAACAAGAAGTATATGCTAGTTATGCTTATGCTAAAAATTTGGACAACATGTGTCCTAAGGATTATTGTGCACTTTTCTTGTTAATTAAGAGTTTTTTCTCTTCTTAGTTGGCTGAATTATGAAGTAAGCCTTATGTTTTTAACAAGGTTTAGTTTGTTCGTGATGTAACCAAGTTGCTGCACCACTTTTATAGTCCACAAAAGTGAGTTCTTATATGATATCGCAAGTGTGTTCTTAGTACGAACTTGTAGCTGGTAGTAGGGAACTGTTGTTCCATGACCTCCATCTACTTTTGGACTATTTTTGGACTATTTTAAGGCTTATTTTATGTGTGAGTATGTTATATATTGTTTGCATCAAGTTAAAATAGATTTGGGATTGTTGACTTCGAAATATAGCAAGACGACTTAATGTTATGATGCCTATTTGTGTATTGTGTAAGATTATTCTGTATTGTACCTTGTGAGTTGTTCTAAGACTATTAAGGGTCTAAAAGAAGCTCTATATTACATGTACAAAAGAATGGTTATTAGAAAATATGATTATAAGTGGAAAGATTGAAAGAATGCCTTTAGGTTGCTAAATACAAGCTTGCTGCCCGGATGTTACTTTTTTTATAAGATTGGACTGCCAAGAAGTGTTTCTTAGCTGCTAATACTAGTATTATGGCCTACTTTATTGTAGCTAAATATTTAAGGGAAAAAGAGGTTACTCCGAGGTAATAACGAAGTCATATATTGAGGTATGTAAGGCTACTTGATTCATATTATATTGGCATGAAATTTAGATTCTTCCTTTGCATATAAAGGCACTTACCAACTCCAACACAACTATTAACCATGTCTCCACTCTTTCACATGTTCATATGCTCCCATACATAGTCAC
>JAOTQJ010094850.1:0-11842 GCA_025642045.1 Solanum sejunctum
TCATTTGTATGATATGTTTGTTGGGCAGTTCTGCCGCAGCGGTGACCTTGTCGGCCCGCATATATATATATATATATAATGATGTTTGTTATTGCTGGGTTCGCTGTTTGCAGGTGAGGCTAGTCAGTAAAAATAGAGGAAACACTGCCGAAATTTCGAGAAATTTCTTAATTATTGTGAATGAAAATCCGATTTAATGTATATCTGGGTGCCCAATCGACACTAATCATGGCCCCGGGGTTGGGTCATGACAAGTACCATTTAAACCAGTTACATACCTGCACGGAGAATCACAGGTTATATGGGAGCATGCTGAAATGGATCAAATGATTATCAATGAAAATTTGGAGTATGCAGTGATTGGAAAGTTCTCATATGGGTGGCCAGAAATTGAAGAACTAAGAAAACTCATTCCTAAACAATGTGAACTGAAGGAGGAGTGCAAGATTCGGCTTTTATGCAATAGACACATTCTGATTTGAGCATTCCTAACGGAGGATTATGTGCACCTACTATCTAAACCAGCATTTTACATATCTGAGAGAAATGCATCATACCCAATGAGGACCTTTAAATGGGACCCAATGTTCAACCTAGCAGCGAAGACATCAACAACCATAACATGGATCTCATTTTTAGTGCTCCCTCCTAATTTCTTTGAAAAGGAGGCTATATTTTTACTGGCGAGGGCAGTAGGGAAACCATTAAAGTTGGACATGTGATAAGGAATCAAACACAACCAAGTTATGCTAGGGTGAAGCTGGAGGTTGATCTACTGTAAGAATTCCGTAAAAGAATTAAAATAGGGGTCAGAAGGGCAGATGGAGAAGTGATGGAGAAGTGGGTTATAATAAAATACGATTATGTTCCAAAGTACTGTATGACATGCAAGCTTTAGGGACATAATGAGCAACAATATTATTTGCTGCATCTGGAGTTATATTCGAAAAATGAGGAGAAGAAAGAGAATGATAGTGACAATAAGGAAGAAGTAGTGGAAAAGAAGGAAGGTGCAGCTGAACAGCAACAACCAAAAGAAGGCAGAAAGGTGAGGAGCTAAAGTTAAAGGCTATAGTAAGGGCTTATAAGGGTCAAGATAAACATATTTGGAATAGAATTGGGATTAAAAAATTTTTTGGAGCTCTTCAAAGGGATAGACAAGGAGAGGAAGCAAATAATGCTGACAAAGAGAAAGAGGTAGAAGCAAATGCTAATTTGGGAAAGGAGTTGAAGGAAATTTTAGGGTCCTAGAGTGTGGAATCTGACACAAGAAAACATAAAGATGGAGAGAATACTCCCAACAACGGAGGATCAAAGGGAAAGACTGACATCTCAGCCAACAACGAGGATAAGGGACAAACATCTAAGACAAAGGGAGAGGGGGGGAGTAGAAGGGATAATTGAAGGAATATTTGGAAATGAATCTCAAAAAAAAAATTGGTAACAGAGTAGTACTGGTAACAATCAAGAGGACGAAAGTGCCAGGAATATTGTTGGGGTGGGGCTGAATAGCTTTTTGATGAATCTTTGAACAATAAGAAAAGGCAAATCGAGGAGAAAGATGAGGAAATAGAACAGAACATCCAATAGGTCAGTAAGAATGGTGATTTATCACCACGACAAGCAAACAACCTAAAAAGTAGGGCCAAAAAACACAGATCTGTAGTGGGGTCAAGCCAAAGAGCAATAAAAAAAATCAAACAGTTTATAATGATAGAGAAGATGATATTTTAAAATATTCAATTCATTAATACTCAAAAATCTTTAGAGAGGTTAATAGAGTTGAATAGAAGACATCATTACTCATTCATAACATTAATGAAATCATTTCATGGACCATCACAAATTGGAGAATATAAGAGAAAGTTAGGTTTTGATAATGCTATAGCCAATTACTCAGGAAAAATATGATACTTTTGGAGGAAAGAATGGACAACTGAGGTTATATTGGATACAATTCAACAGGTCATTGTCAAATTCAGGTTCAATAATAAACTTTTTCAA
This sequence comes from Solanum sejunctum, assembly GCA_025642045.1. Taxonomy (NCBI): domain Eukaryota; kingdom Viridiplantae; phylum Streptophyta; class Magnoliopsida; order Solanales; family Solanaceae; genus Solanum; species Solanum sejunctum. Next base: position 2,005 of record JAOTQJ010094850.1, read on the forward strand.
ATTTCTATGGTGTATGCTAGGTGCAGTGCACTGGAAAGGTTAGAGCTTAGGGAGGAATTAGAGTTTATGGACCTAAACAATATCATGCCTTGGATTGTGGAGGGTGACTTTAATATCATCCTTAATGAGGACGAAAAGCTTGGAAGATTGGCTTTTGAACAACAAGAGGCTATAGATTTTGGTCTTTTCATTAGCAGTTGTTCCTTAGGAGAAATCAAATTCTCAGTGAGCAATTTTACATAGTGAAATGGAAGAATAGAAGAGGAGACAATACAAAAAAGGATGAATACAATTTTAGCAAATAATTTATTCATGGAACTCTTTCCAGACTTTGAAGTTGAACACCTCATAAGGGAAGGGTCAGATCATGCTCCCCTATATTTGGTCTGTAGTACAGAAAAAGGGGTTATTATAAGCCTTTTTGATTTTTTAATATTTGGGATAAACACAAAAACTTTCATGAAGTAGTGAAGGAGAATTGGGCAGTGAATTTTGTGGGTAGCCCACTTTTAGAGTTACAGGCAAAGCTAAAGAGAGTTAGAAAAGCACTTTCTAGGTGGAGTAAACATGCTTATGACAATATTTTTCAAAAGGTTTCAACCTTAGAAGATGTTATTAAGGTAAAGGAATCACAGTTGGAGGTGCAACCTTCTGCAGCTAACAGAGATGATCTAAAAAAGATGGAAGCGAAACTCAAAATATAGAGAAAAACAAAGGAAGAATTTTGGAAGCAAAAGCTGGGATGAATTAAATGCAAGAGGGTGATAGAAATACAAAGTTCTTCCATTCATATATAAAAAGGATGAGAAAAAAATTGCATATTGGAAAAACTGTGACAACACAATAGGAGGTGATTAGCAAGGAAGAGAAAATAGGTTAAGAAGCCATTAATTTTTTTGGAAAATAGATTCAGGCAGAAGTCTATGATGGAGATTTTTCAATGCTTAATATTATTCCTAGATTGATCTCATAAGAGGATAATCTGAAAATGGAGAGGCTGCCAGATGAGAGTGAAGTCAGAGGGGCTATCTTTAACCTAAATGGGAATAGTACTTGTGGACCAGATGGGTTCATAGGGGAATTTTTTCAATCATATTGGGACATTGTGGGAAATAATATAACCAGAACTGTTAGAGCTTTCTTTTATGGTCAGGAGTTGACCAAATTCATAACTCATACAAATTTGGTCCTAATTCCTAAAAGGGAGATAGTTAAAAGATTTTCTGACTTGAGGCCCATCAGCTTGAGCTCATTTGTTAACAAGGTTATTTCTAGGGTGATACATGGGAGTCTAATTAAGGTGATGCCCAAATTGATTTCTCAGAATCAAATGAGATTTATACAAGGAAGGAACATTGCAAAAAATGCACTTCTGGCACAAGGAATAATCAGGGATATTAATAAAAGGAATAAGTATGTGAATATAGTGGTTAAGTTAGATATGAAAAAGGCTTATGACCTAGTTTCATGGATATTCCTGACTAAGGTGCTGAGACAGTTTGGCTTCTCTGAGGTGATGATAGATATGATATGGAGGCTTTTGGTAAACAACTGGTACTCAGTAGTGATAAATGAGAAGTCATATAGATTTTTTAAGTCCGCAAGAGAGTTGAAATAAGGGGATCCATTGTCACCAACATTGTCTGTAATCGCAGCTGAGGTGTTATCAAGAGATTTCAATAGCTTACATGAGGATGATGAGTACATTCGATATGATTTATCTAAATAGAGTTCTAAAATTAATCACTTTGCCTATACAGATGATACCATCCTTTTTGGCTCTAGAGATAGAGGATCAGTGATTAAGATGATGTAGATACTAAGGAGCTATGAGAAAGTTTCTGGGCAAAGGATTAATAAGATTAAGAGCTCATTTTACTTACATGATAACACTCCTTTGAGTGTTGCAATTAGACTAAAAAGACTCACTTGCACTAAACAAAGTAATTTTTTTTTCTTTTATTTATCTTGGTTATCCAATATTTTATGGCAGGAATAGGATCAATTATTATGAGGAGCTTACTAGAAAGATTTCTAGAAGAATCCTTTGTTGGCACAACAAACTATTTTCTTTTAGGGGTAGTCAAATATTGATTAGTCATGTTCTGCAAATTATGCTAGTTTACTTATTGACTTTCATGAAACCCCCAAAGAGAGTAATAGACTAGATTAATCAGCTACTTGACAGATTCTTGTGGAAGGGTGAAGAAGGCATAAAAGGGAAGCATTTGGTAGCTTTGAGTGATTTAAGCTACGTCAAAGAGGAGGGTGGACTGAGTTTTAGTCTTTAATTGATGTGAATAAGGCATTAGTGGAAAAATTGTGGTGGACTTTTAGAACTGCTACTACATCCTTATGGGCCCAATACATGTGGGTTAAATACTGCAAAAAAACACACCCTACTATGGTTACTAATGTGGGGGTCTCTATTACTTGGAGAAACATGATGAGAATAAGGGAGGACACTGAACATGAAATCTGATGGCAAGTGAAGGGAGGTAACTCAAGTTTTTGGTTTGATAATTAGACAAAGCTAGGTGCTTTATAATTTGTGGTGGACACTGTGGTTGAAAAAGAGAAGGCAACGATAAAATATTTCATTTCAGATGGGCATTGGGATAGAGATAAGTTAATGAAAGTTCTTCTTGAAGAGTTGGTAGAGTATATTGCAGACAACAGTCAACCACCTAAGGGAAGAGAACCAGTTGATAAAGTTGGTGGATGGGGGGCACAATAGGTAACTTCTCAGTCAGAGCAGCCTACAAACTTTTGAGGAGGAAAAAGGAAGCTTTGACATGGACACAACATGTCTGGGCCAAGGAACTGTCTTTAAAAATGGCTTTTTTCCTGTGGAGGGTGTGCAAGGGTAGAGTAGCCATAGATGATAATTTACAGAAGATGAGAATACAAGTTGTATCCAAAAGTTTCTGTGGTGAAAAGAAAAATAGGGAGACCATGGAGCACTTATTTCTAATAGTTCCCATAGCAAAATTATTATAGAAGCAATTTGTTACTTGTGCAAGTATCCAAGCGGAAGGAAAGCATTTGCAGCAACTTATTTATAGTTGTTGGGAGTACCAAGGACCTACAAAGCTAAGGAAGGTGATGAAGATTGCGCCTGCAGTTATCATGTGGTACTTATGAAAAAGAAGAAATGCACTTAAACATGATAATGCATACTCTTATAACTAAATGATCTTTCAATGCTATATTCATATTATTTAGTTTACAAAGAGTAAGTATCCTTGGATCAGAAATATGCCAGGACAGTGGATGGATATAATGCAGATACTCTATAACTATAAATCTAACCTATACTACTTAAAGGTTAGTTGGAAGTCAGCATAGGAGAATATAGTTAATTGCAACATTAATGGGGTAAGCAGGGGTAATCCAGGATTGAGTGCTTATAGATTTTGTCTCAGGAACTTGTAAGATAATTTAGTGTATGCTGAAGCACAATGCTTTGGTCATGCGACCAACATGGAAGCAGAGGTCAGAGCAATTTAGCATGCACTAATACACTCTATAGAGACAGGAATCACTAGAGTTCAGATTCAAACAGACTCCTTAGTCCTAAAGCATATGATTATGGGGGAGTGAAGAATACAATGGGAATACATTGAGGTTGTTGAGCTTATACAAAGTACCATGCAAAAATTGAAGATGGCCATAACACATATATTCAGAGAGGCAAATCAATTAGCAGACTATATAACTAGTGAAGCATTTAAGGAACAAAAACTATAATTTTATAGCTTTGCACAGTTATCAATTACAGCAAAAAGGATCATCAATATGGACAAGAGTCAGACCCCCACACTGAGAATAAGGACTAGGGCAATTAGGCAGACATGAGATCTATCTACGACAACTTGGCCCTACTTTCAGAGGATACAAGCTTACAAAAAATGGGAAAATCAGTCAACACAAAATGTAAGAGTCTTAGAGGTGGCATATATTATTATAGAGTTTTGCAGAGTACATATTTAGCAAAAATAATAGTTAGAGTTCATCAAAAAGGTAGCCTATCTTCAGTACGGAAAGGAGAGTACATCATAAGAGTGAAGAAGGCTACACCAAGTTCTGTAAAAGGAGTCAGTGGGGTTAATCGAGGAGACACAAAGAGACATCAAGCACAGATCGAGAAAAAGTGGGAGCAAATCGATACTTACACTTTGATCTTTACAGATATGAGAAGCCTTTGTTTATAGTTTACAAATCGACTGGCCCAAGGAGGAGCATCACATGGAACACTGAAGGAAGGGGAGAGTCAGCAATAACAACCAATAATCGAAAGAAAGATAAAGTCAGGTAGAAATAACTTATAGGAGCATAATGAAGCTGAGCATGAAAATGACAACAAAACGGAGCTTCATCATCGGAGGAATGCGAACAACCATTATCTTTGTGGAGAAGAAATAGTCGAGATTAGGAAAGTGATTTTGGCAGAGCATTATAGAATGATCAATATTTTAGGATATATAGATTTGGCCCCCCGGATTATATTTGGACGGATCTTTTAATTAATAAAAGGGCCATGACCCCACTATTTAATTTTTTTTTAAAAAAAAGCAAAAAGAAATGGAGAGAGTACATATATTAAGATTGCTAGCATCTGAATGCCAATAATAACGATTGATTCATTTAAATTGGTTGACATTTAGATTTCATATATTGATTATTGACTGTGCTTATTATATTCACTTATCAAAAGTGAAAAAAAATCATGTTATGTGGTATTATTTAATTTGATATGATAATTAAAAAAGATTTAAAAAATTTTATGAGCTAAAATTATCATTAGATATTTGTATGATTATAAATTATTTTACTAATGATAAAAAAATTATAAAATGATTAAATTATTCTAATTATATTAAAAATAGCATTTTTTATAAAATGATTAAAATATTCTAATTATATTAAAAATAGCATTTTTTGAAAAAAAAAATAATTCTAGCATCTCACTCTATGTTCATACCGCTTTTGACAAGTCTAATTGTTTTGTACGGCTTTCTAACAAATTATTTTTCTTGAAGATTGTCATGGTAAAATATGTAATAATATCTTTTTCATTTTAATTTATATAATAATATTTTTTAATTTATCTAAAAATCATCTTTTTATATTATAAATAAGTAAAATTTTAAAAATTTAAATTTATTTTAATTAATAATTTATAATTGCATCACATAGATTAAATAGAGTAACAAACTAACAATTAAATTAAAGGTTACAAACGGATTGTTGTATGAGTATCCACCAATTTAGAACTCTATAACCCATAAGATTTTGAAAATTTATTAGAATTGTGAGACTTTTACTCATGAAATTCAATATTTTTTTCATACATGTTTAAACATAACGATAACAACTCAAATTTCTAAATTTTAATTTTAAAATCAATATATAGCCAAATGAAAACTTAGAGATAAGACCAAAGACATAGACAATCCCCTTTTAACTTGTCTCATTTTTGGTATCATCACTCCATCTCAGTTTTGTTCAATTTTTATTTTTCAATATTTTTTATGTACCACTTAAATATAAAATATAATTTTATATTTTTATTTATACTCTTCAATTGCAGTTTTGTATTTAAAAAATCATTAGTTTTAAGATATTTATATAAATTTTTACTTATTTTCATGCACAAAAATAAAAATAAAAATAAATTAAAAGTAGATCAATTAAATTTCTTGAAAAATATCAGTGAATTTTATTTTTTTACTCATATTGAAAATGTGTTCTTTTTTATTCATATTTAAGCTGGGACAAATACTACTCATTTTATTTTATGTTTATCAGCATGTACTACGACAACTGAAGTCTAGAAAGGATAAAATTTATGCAGACCTTATCACAATCTTATAGAAATAAATATGTGCTGATTAATTTATATTAAATAATATTCTTTTGTGTTTAATGACACATAAAATTAAGACAAAAAAAGATGAAGATGAAATATTAAAATAAAAATTGAAGGCGAGTTGAAGGTGTTGTGTACGTATTTGATGTAAAGGTTACTACTCGAGGACCAAATTAAAAATTTATGAATCATGCAGAGTTCTGTAAATAGGAATGAACGGTTACACCAACCAGTGAAGGTAACGACAAAATTTATAGCAATTGGGCCTTCACTACAAATGGACTGTTTTCTTAAATCCAAACACTACACAAAGTCAAAAGAATGGGGGAAATATTTTTGACAGAGAGAGAATATTTTGATGACAAGTAAGAAAAAAGGAATGTAGCATTAAATCTTTTTCTAACAATCTTATTCATTCAAAAAAATTTATATTCGTTATAGCAGTGCTGTTGTTTATTACCATTAAATCATGCGGTTGAATTTATTTTGGTTCAGAAAAAACTTATTAATTAGTTATAGCAATGTTATTGTTTGTTATAGGTAGTCTGCTGGTGAAAGCTGACTGATAGTGTCAGCGAAAAAATTCTATACTCTTGTATTTTTAAACTACATAAAACTTGAGATGACAATATTTGAATATAATGATGATGAATAGAATTTATATGCCTTAAAAAAAAACGTAAATAGTCTTTTATGGCTAAAAGATACATTTTTTAAGAAAAAGGAGTTTAAAATATTCTCAAATTATTTGAAATTGAACAAAAATATCGCTTCATTAAGTTTTGGCTAAAAGAACCTTTCCGTTAAATTATTGGTTCAACAATATCCCATAGTTATCTTTTAATAGTAATAGCATCCTATTACTATTACATTACTAATATCTAATATTTACGAAGGGATAAAATAGTAAATTTTATAATTCTTATTGGGTTATTGGTTTCCACAATAACTCAATATTAAAAACTAATAATTCAATAATCTTCTTTTTCAAAATCGTTAAAAACTTTATAACCTAATAACCTAATAACAATAAACCAATAATGTTTTTATCGATTCGATTTATTGGTCGGTTCGATTTTTGCACGGTATTTTTGCTTCATTTATGATAGTTTGGAGGTATTTGTGATCCTTTTTCGATTTTGTTAGACAGAGGAATATTTTTTAGCTAAAAATTTAATGAAGGGGCAATTTTTTAGCCAAAACTCAACCCGGGGGATATTTTGCTCTATTTCAAATAATTCAAAAGTATTTTTGATCTTATACTATTTTTTAAATCTAGTTAAGTAATAATAGAAATATTTTCGAACCAAATTATTAATAATAAAAGTACTTTTAATCAAACTTTATGTGAAGAGGTGGCATTTTTGTTCGATTAAAAGCATTTTCGACTCAATAAAAGATATGCATGGCACTATGAAATTCCCCCAAAGGCAATGTTTTCTTTCTGTACTTTACCTATTTAAAAAGTGAGTGTTTTTTCCTCATTTTACTTTAGCTTGTCTACATTAAGAGCACTAGCTATATATATGCATTTGGGGTGGGTGCCAACTAAACTTATGAGTTTGTCCATATGGATGCTACAAGTTCAGTTGTAGTGACAACTCGTAACGTAACGTATTTTTTATGGATCTTCCATAGAAAGTAGGTTTTAATTCATAATTAAATTAAGAAAAAAGGCAAACTTAAGGAAAGAATAAATTCCAAATACTGAATGAAACGGTCTAGGATTTTAGGGAATACTCAACAGTTGTTGTATACTGTTGTACATGGATTGGAGTTTGATTTGCATGTATGCTTGGCCACTTCGTCATTTAGACTTAACGTCATTATTAACTAAAAGTATGTTAGCCAAAATGTTTAAATGTGTCCTCCAGTAACTCCACTTTTGATATAGTAGAGAAAAAGTTTCGTGATTTTTCTGTTAAAAATATAATTATGATGAATTTAGTGATAAAATAAGTTTCCTAGTTTTGTTACTAAACCAGTGATATGCTAGAAAAAGTTGGGTTCCAATTATCAAAAAGTCTAATCTATTTGTTTTGATCCTAAATATGTGAAAGGACCGGGCAGGTTATTACAAGACTAGTCTTGTTCTACGCATGATTAAAGCGTGTTTGATAATAATATTATAAAAAGAATAAATAATTCACTAATTTTAATAAATTATTTATTTATAAATATTCTGTATGTAGAGATTTTATCACTAATTAGAATTTATTCTAAATGAGAATTTTCCTTAGTAACGATAGGGTACTTTCTTTATTTAAATAAGAAAGAAGTAAAAATATATCAAATAAAGAAGATTTAGGCAGGGGTGTACATCGATCAGTTCAGTTCAATTTTATACATTGTCGATTTTTAATTTATCAATTTTAAGTTTTTAACGGTTCGATTTTTGGTTTACCTGATAAGAATGATAATGAAAATTTATATTAATAAAGAGCACGAAAATTATATTTATAAATTTGCAAAAGTTATAATTAGCTAATTACAAACTAAAATACTAAAGTGGATGACTAATCGCTTAGGTACTATAAAAATTAAAATATATAAAGTATTGCTATAGTGTCCTATTAATATTAAATTAGTAATATTTAATATTTACAAAGGGATAAAATAGTAACTTATTGTAATATTATTGGGCTATCGATTTACCCAATAACCCAATACTAAAAATCGATATCGAACTGATAATCCAATAATATTTTTTTGGAAAACCATTAAAAAACCCAATAATCTAATAATTCAATAACAATAAACAATAACGTTTTCATCGGTTCAGTTTTTGCACACCCCTAGATTTAGGAGTTTCTCCATAGTTAGAAGTCATTATTTTATCACTTCTTTTCTTATACTTAAAAAGTTAATATTATAAATATAATTAAATAATAATTTTTTAAAAAATAGTGAAAAGATAATTTTATCTAAATAAGAATCTTTTAATGAAGGGCAAAAATTATTTTCATACTTTTAATATAGTATAGATAGGTTGAGACTTTCATCAAAAGAAATTAATAAAAATATGTTAACTTATGTTAAATTTTTTTCATTGGTCAAACGTTTTCCTAATTTTCTATTAGAAAAAAACAGTTAATTCAAGTTTTCAAACTCGGTAACAAGTATAGCTAAACTTTCATAAGGAAAAACATAATAAAATTTTTAAACTCGACTTAAATTGCTTATTTAAAAGAAATCAGAAATATACTAAATTGTTACCATGAAAACTTCGGTCAACTTACTGTTATGCCAAAAGAAAATGTTTAATAAATAATAAAAAAAAGAAGTTAACTTTGATAGATCAACTCTTTACTACAACAACAACATACTCAGTATAATCCCACAAGTGGGGTCTGGAGAGGGTGTAATGTACTCAAATCTTACTACTACCTCAGAGAAGTAGAGAAGCTGTTTCATGTGAACCCTCATCTCAAAACCCATAAGCAGAAAGAAACTAGATATGACCATGAAAGTATGACATGTGACTATGAATGACATACAAAGGAAGGTATATGAAAAAATAAACTAAAATAAAATAAAATAGCACACAATATGACATGCACATGAAGGTATGGAAAAAAGGCACACAATACGACACATACTGCGAACACACAAGTACCCCTGCCCAAATAACCCTACTATTCCCCGAAACCAAGCAACACCTAACCCTATCAACTACCCCGCTCTTCTAATACCCGACCTCCACTCCTTTCTATCTAGAGTCATGTCCTCAGTAAGATCAAGTTCCGCCATATCATGTCTAATCACCTCCCCCCAGTACTTGTTAGGTTTACCTCTACCCCTCTGAGTAGCTTCCACAGCCAGTCTCTCGCATCTCCTAACAGGAGCATCGATACTCCTTCTTTGCACATGTCCAAACCATTGCAGACATGCTTCCCTCATCTTTTCTGCCACCGGGGCCACCTCTAGCTTCTCCCGGACTGTCTCATTCCTAACCCTATCACTCCT